>LD345023.1:159557-177853 GCA_001465055.1 Ptychodera flava
CACCAAAGTCAAAAACAGGGTGACCCCATGAACCCACCGCCCCCAGGCCGAAGAAACTGACCAGCCCCAAATTTGGATGGTTATCAAACATAGTTTAACCAGAATATCTGAATTGGCAGAATTTGAAAGTACATGGGGACAATACACGAGAGGCTTAGGGGACTCTTGCGTTGAAAATTTTAAACTTATGTGTGCAATGGTGCAGTCTGAGAGGAGTTTTTACTTTCTTTTTTTTATTAAGTAAAACTGTTAGAACACCCTGGTAGAGAGCACGGTCAGGAAACCTGTCGCCATGAAAACTCGGCAGATATGCCCTGTTACATTTGTAATGTTTCCATTATAATAATCTTCGCTGAAATGTTGATACCAAAACGTGACATTTTATCGAGAGACTCCCTGGTATCCAAAAGAAAATTACGATTGTTCGTTTCTGTTTTCTCGATTTTGATTTCTGAATTTTCAAAAACTAATTTTGAAATTCGAGACCGATACTGCAGAACCAAATTTGAAAATCTTCATAAATTCTTAATACTGACTACAAAAACGGAATATCTGAATGAAAACTAACCCAAAAATTGAAATTGCGCCCAAAACCGAATTCGTCGATTTCAGGAAATATTAGAATTTTTCTTGGCCGCCATTAGCCACGATCTCATAACGTTGTTGAGTGTATTTAGTAAGATTTTCACAGGGATATTAAATAAAAATCTATACAGTAGACGAACAAGAACAAGAAGAACATGCTGGTTTCCGACAATAGTATTATAGTACAATAATGCATTGTTACAAAAACATCTTCGTCGAAATAAATTGCCATTCTATTGTCTTTCCGTTGATTTCCAAAAGGGTTTTGATAACGCGGATCACAAAAAGCTTTTTAAAAAGCTGACAATGTCAGGAGTGGGGGGATGTTAAATATGATCGAGAACATCTACGACATCGATCGCTGGCAAAGACGAGAGGTAGGCCCAACAGGGTGCAGGAGCAACAGGAGTGCAGTCGACAATAACGCAAGCTACAGAAATCTACAGCTTGCAACACAGTCGCAATGCAATCCCCACCGCAGCAAGAAGAATCTGTTCCGTGGTCTGCGTGAACGTCGTGTCAAGAGAACCTGGTGTATCCGACCCCACCACGAAGTTTTCCTCGAGGTGTGGTGTGGTGCATACGAGATTCCGAGTATAGGTATCAAGTCAAGCGAAGGACCTTTCATAGGCATTTTTGTGGGGTTATCTCATTTGAACTCAAACCTGCCCGTTCGATTCATGACCGCTGTAGTCAAAGGATCTCTCAACGAGTCCCTATGCGTAGTCTCAGAACTGTTGTACATAAATGGATGCCAAGGAAAAAGCAGTAAATCAAAAACTTTGATGGGTGTTTAGACTTGCCATCCAATTACATCTCCTGAGAAGCCATAGAGAGCTACTTTGATGAGTTGTAGCCAAATCTGATGTGTGCAGTGTCTGATAGGACCTTTTCTTATAACATTGAAACCATGAAGGCACAGATGATGACAAAAACTGCCTTTTGTTAACTATTATTTTAGTCATGGAAATAAGGCACTTTTTGCTGTAAACCTGTGACACAAAGGATAATAGTTGCAGCAATGAGAATGAAAAATATTTTGTCATTTTCTCTTTTTTCTTGTCACTGTATCAAATATATTGTGAAATATTTGTCCGTGTTGCTTTCTTATACTGAATTTTCAAAGAGAAAGCAGAAAAGTATCAGGAATTTGTCATGCTATTCATATGATCTATTTTCTTGAAAACGTTGCACACAGATAGTGAGAGAGCTTGACGCTATGTGTACGTAGCTCAGGTTGGCTTTTACTAAGTATCACAATGTTCAATATGTAATTGATTGATTTATCATGTTTGACGGAACAGTCTATCTTTTGCTAAGTGGACTTTTTTTTACCACACAGGCATACTGAGAAGGTACAACCATAGGCACAAACTGACATATGAATATATATTTATTATAGTTCAGGATTCTGCTCGTTGTCAAAATAGGAACCTGATGTGTATAGCGCCGCCATCGGTGTGCTCTTTCAGGACCCGTTGTTTTCAATACATTTGATAGTGTAGTATCAACTTGCGACATGGCAGTGACGGGCTAAGTGACACCTCAGTCAGCATCTGTTCTCGACAAGCTCTGAGATCTTGCACAGTCAATGCACATCAAGCAGATTAAAAGATCATGTTCGAGTGTGATCAACATGCACTTTGAGCTAAGTTTAAACTTTCAGGTTGAGAGTTATTTTGAGGTTGATGGTCTACGGTCTTTAACGCCATAAACTAGAAAGGGATATTTGACATCATCTTGCAAAAGTTGTGATTTGTTGAGCACCGACAGTCACCCAGAATAAAGAAATTAGAGCACATATCAAACACCTGAACAAACTTGTAAAGGCTGCTTTGCCATCAAAACTGCACTAGTAGTGATTACTGTATATAGCTTTCGTTGTGCTTGCTACAGTAAAAGATTTGTTCGCTATCAGCCAGAAGTGAAATTGCTGTTTATCTGCCTGTATGACAGAACTTTAAATGTAACACCGATTTTATCACCGATGATATCAGCTAAAGCTTACAGCAGTGTTTAAATTTCATTGCACAGAATTTTCATTTCTATCAGAACTCCCTCTCACATCTACGTATATGGAGAGCTCGAGTTGAAATATATGTCTTTGTCGCGTCTCATCTGATACACTTTCGTACTGGAATTATGTATTTCCTTCGAGTATCAAACGAGGATAAAAAAACAATAAAAATAAAAATAAATGTTCATTGCATAGTTTTCAGACAGCGAGTGAATTTCAGATATACTGTTCAGCAACTTTTGTGAAAAAGCCTGTCAAAATACGATGCTACTAGCCAATTGTAAGTTCGAGTGATTTTTTTACAATGCCTTTCCCATACCATCTGCATGTCCATTCCGATTGCCACATTGCTATGATTTCTTGTTTTCCGAACCTTTTCATTTGTAAAACTTATGTATGTTTTTTCTTACTTCGTTTTCAAGTTTATTGTGATCTTTAATTTGATCATTACTGACATCTTTTCCCATCAACCCGGCCACTTATTCGTTGTTTCTTGACTACCAATTTGTGGCTTGGTTTACCGTGACATTCAACGTAAACTACAAAACTACACATTGGTTAATATTACGTGAGACTTTATATCCTGTTTGTTTGAGTCGTCCAACTTTTACTTTTTTTTTTCTATGAGGAATCCTTGTATTGATGCAAAACCTAAAATGTATTGAGAGTAATCAGCCTTGTACAGTAATGTAGCCTATTTTTCGGATTCTGAGGGTTGAAAACTCTGGTGGAAAATAGCAAAGCCTGAACACGTTCCATGGCTGAAAGTCCATAGAACAGATCAACGGCAATTGATAACTGTCAGAACTTTTCAATGTAACTAAAATATCTTTGCGCATCGCCTCCGTTGCCTCGAGTCGGTTAGAATTCCGCAGTTTTTCTCTGGCCCACGGATATCTCCAAGGTGGCATGTAAAATAACTTAAAAATAAATTCCGAGCCACCTAGCATTCCGTCATTATAGGAAGTGTGCATTTATTCGTCAGGCATGGTCCTAGAACGAGTTGTTTTGTTTAATTACATTGAAAGTAACAGAATTTCAAAAGCTTTAAAATTCGTGTTATGTCCGTCACAATGTGAGTTATGTCTTGCAAACGTAAACTTTATCGTAATTTTACAAAATATTCTGTCCTGTGAAATCTTAATGGTTCCTCCGTTGAGAACGAATAGTTTTGTCTATAGAATCAGAACATGGAGTGTTCAGTGTGCCCTAGTCCAGAAGAAGGAACATTTGTGTCCCCTTGATGGCAGTTGTAGATATCTCCCAAAAGAAATATTGTTTGCGCTTATGGGTCATTTTACCCCATACAATACAATACAAGCTAAGATTCCGATTGTTTGCATGCCAAAAACACATGTTGAAGTCCTATTGTCCTCTTGAAAAATACTGATCTATTATATGAGAAATCCCAGGTCATTAATACAGAGTTACTTTCCCATATTACTGAGTGAAATGAAAGTATTACGGTATCAATGGCGTAAAACTGGGTTATAATGCGAGTCTGTTGTGAGTGCTGAGCAACGTCAATGCGTAATTATCGTTAACTATCAGCTTGCATTATGGGTAATACATTAATATCAATGATAGTCCTATGACAATAGAGATTACACATGTTACTAGTGCGACTCGAGGCGCGGCAGGCATCACATTATTGTTCGTTTTCTCGGGGCGACAATAATATAAAATCAGCAAACTTAAATGAAGAAAACTATAAGCACTTCAATCCGTGGCAAAACGCATCCAGCGGTTTTCCTTCAATCTTACATTTAAGGCAATACGCACCTCGAAAGTGAACGACTTAAACTTTTGCTCAAACTTTCCTCAGTGAAATATTCAACCATTCTCTTACCTAAGCAAGAATAAAAATCAGGGGTAACCGTGCAAATTTTGGTACTAGAGAGACAAAAAACTTGCGATTTCTCGATGTTTGACATCCAAAATGGCCGCTATCCCTGTGTTAACTCTATGGGAAAAAATAAATTTTCGATTTTCTAAAAACTAAGACCATGAAACTTTTCTTTTGCCGAGAGCTTCAAAATGAGCCCCAACAAGTGGTAGGTCAGAAGAAAATAGATAAAATTTGAAGGCCCGAATTTCTGTCCCCGAGGTGCGTTCTACCTTAAATGTAAAATGGGATAAGGACACCTTTTTATGTTTTTCATTAAAACGTTATCGAAAGATAATAAGTCTCGAAGCCCGTTTTCATTACATGGCTACTCATTCCGAAAAAGTTATAACAAAACGAGGGTACCCCCTCTAATCCGTGGCAAAACGCGTCCAACGATTTTCTTTTAACCTCACATTAAAATGTAAAATGGGATAGGGACACCCTTTATGTTTTGTGTAATTGGTTTGTAAAGTTGTTTCAAAATTTACTACAGGATCGGTAATTGTAGTTAAGTTGCGGCAAGCAACAGATGATATAGTGTTGCTTCACAGTAGGCTTCCACTGTAATTGTTGGTAGTGCAACAAAGTTTGTCGGCCAGTAGGAACTGATTTGTGACTGTGTGAGTGGAGCAAAGATTTCCTAACTTTCCATCCCCGTATACATTTCGACAAGTTTCTCACATACAGCTTCTGGCGTATATGTACACCTCTTTTCGTGCGGATCATTTTTTTTGCCAAAGAACTTCATACAATGCAAAGGCAACATGAGTCTGATGACAACTAGACTCTGACTCTGGCTGTGGAATGTAATATGATTCTGTGTATGTGAAGTGCACTGAAAAGTGTACTCCCTGGTGTGTATTTATAATTGGTCCATAAAAGCTCTCTGATTTTCACCGCAGTTACAACAAGTCAGTGAAACTTCTGAGGCAAGTTTTGGACAATTTTACAAATCAATTATACAGGTGTGATAACATTTAGATCAATATCACTGTCCATTCTTATCTGCATAGCATTGTAAAACGTTATCGAAAGATAATGCTACTCATTCCGAAAAAGTTATAACAAAACGAGGGTACCCTCTCACAAAACGGGGGGTATAATTGCGTCCATTCTTTTTCATCTTAACTGCCGATATATTCTATCTATGCCCAGGGAAAAAAAGCAAAAAAGCGATATTTTTGTTTTGTTCCTTTTTATGTGTATGCGACTTCAAATAATCTCCTGTTCTTTCAGTGTATAATATGCCTGTTCCATCTAAAGTAAGTGAACTGTACGCCCATTAGCTGTGGGTCCATAGCTGTGGTGTTTTCGGACGGGATTTCTGACTTTTACGTGTTAGTTTTGACTTTTATGTTATTAACCCCGCCACCGCAGCTATGGGTAACTCCGTAGACTAGCGTCCATCGCCGAACAAAGTTGCGACAAGAGTGCTGTCGGGCGTAACATGGACGCTAGTCTACGGAGTTACCCATAGCTGTGGTGGCGGGGTTAATGACGTAAAGTCAAAACCAGCACGTAAAAGTCAGAAATCCCGTCCGAAAACACCACAGTTACGTACCCATAGCTATACGCCCATATAATCGTAACAACAAATCGCAGAACTTGTTATATTTGTCCAAATCTTTAGAGAACGGAACCTAAAAATTGAAATTTAAGTTCAGCAGGATTATTTCATACTGAATTCAAAGGCTTTGCACTGCCATCCCTTACTGTTTGACGGTTAGATTATATTTGGAAAAATAACGAATCTTGTTTTCCTAGGATTTTATACGTGAAACTTGCGTGACGCCAAAGGTCAAATAGCGGCTAATATGATAACATCAACTCAGAACTTCTCGTCAATTTTATTCATATATTATTATAAGTTACTTATCACTACTAAGTGCTAATCAGCAATGAAAAGAAAGAAACACAAATCATAAAGAAACATGTTCATAATCATGGTAGCCACTTAGGAAAGATGTCAGATGAAAGTCATTGAAGTGTGATTTTTATAAACTTTGGCGGAAAATATTGAACTCGATGTTTTTTATTTCATTTGTTATTAGGCGTTTACTTCATATCATACATGTAAACTATATCATTGTTATAGCTTAGTTTTCGCAATGACCTGGAGGTATGTCGAGCGAATGCGTAGACATAATTACTGCGACATTCAGTGTTGTTTGCTAATTAAATGCAAATAAAATGCAAAATATGTAAATTTTTGTAAATTACCCAAATCCTAGCTAAGCTTGCTTCTGCCTGCCCTGGCAAATTGATCAGGCAACTGCCATGTTACTTTATTGCGAAAAACCTTCAAAACATGAATGTTACAGCAAAATGAAGCAAATCAAATCAAATCAAAAGGTAACTGAATTGTATGGATGCCGACGACTTATCAAGCTGACGTAACTGTTTTTCGAAAAAGTTAATTCATTCCAGGAGGATATCGGTGTGGCAAAACACTGCTTTAGATCTATAAAATGGTTTGTGCACGTATAAATGTAGGCAGTGTGTATGTTTTTAATTTCAACCGATCACTCGGACCACGCGAATATTATTTTATGGTTCCGATGACACGATCTATGGAGGATATAGTCTAATCAATGACCCAAGCTGTATAGGCAAGATCAAGAACGGCCCGAAACAGAAATTAACGGATCTTGGGCGACAGGCATTGGAAATATCATATGGTGACATCATTTTCAAGCATTTTCCCGTTGTACACAACATTGCGGCCTTTTCAGGCGATGTGTAGTTAGTTGCTGCATTTATACCACTTTATCTTTCACAGAGCATTTCGTCTGCCAATCGAACTATTCATTTAAGAAATAACGTACTCCCTCCCGGCCCATAGTGGACGAAAGCAAAATTAACAGGACATAATATATGGGGCGAAGCCGAGTACATTATGGAGTGCAAAATTTGCTTGAGTCCATTAAGGACCAGGAAGGGTACATTGCTATTGTTTTATAGTTTTTGGAAATGCCAGTAAATTTGTAGATGTTGAAAACATCTGGAGCCCCAATAGTCCAATACGGGAATCGAATACATTATCAGTAATAATATTAGGGGTTACGTCACAAAATAATAGCTTTTATGGGATTCTGTAAGACTAAGAAGTTATTGCATAACATGGCATTTAGTCTCCTTATCGTTTCTATCTAGCGTCGTTACTTTCTTAGAATCGTTTTTGAATGCCAAAATGCATGTTTTACTATATATCTTGCTGAAAATAATATATATTTGATAAAAGTTTTAGTTTGTTGTTGTTGTTTGCTTTTTTGTTGTTGTTGTCATAGTATGACACGACGTAAAATCTAACACGACATTATTGCCACTTTGGTCACTTAAAGTTCAGTCTAAAATAAGCAGCTAAAGGGCAAAGAAACCCTTTTCAGTTCGTAGACAATGGTTAGTGTTCTCTAAATTGGTCGGAACAAAGTAATACATGTATATGTGATTCTCGGCCTGGTTTGGACAACGACCGGGAGGGGGCGCTAGGATAACACGTGATTTGTGCGTTATTTTCTCGGGAGATTCGCACAGATTTCGTGACGTTAACACGAGACCACTACCGAAACTTAATACGAAAGTTAAAATTTGCTGTTTTGGAGCTTACGATGGGATATCAAACCCCTAGTTCATCGCGAAAAGTTGATTTAGAGAAAGTTCACTGACCGTTTATTTACATTTATCTCGCTACGTTAACACGTCATCGTAACTTAGGATCACATGTACACAGACACTCTAATAATCTACGTGCAAACATGACCAGTCCGTTATGTTACGTTTCTCCCTCACCACGAACCGATATACCGTGGCAGACTAACGAGTGAAGTGTGGCATTCTCAAACCATGCAAATTTCTAAACAAGCCAAACTGCAACTGTAATACGCATGAATCTACTTATGGCTCTTGCAGCGCTGTCACTAAATATACTAGTAATTGATGGCATATCAGTCAAGATTTTAATAATTTTTAATTAAATGAGGAACGATGCACAGATTGTATGGCATTAGCGTCCGGGCAGAAAATAACATGATGTGAGTGGAAGTCGCAAGAGTTGAGATGGAAAGGTAAATTACTGTATAATAGATGGGATATCAATAACATTTGTAAGATACAGGAACAGCTGATAAAGCTGTGACGATTTCACGTTAAGCTGGCAGGCAGGCAATTTCATTGGTTATCAAACGAGGAAACGTCATTCTAGCTGTCGCGCAGCGGGCAGTTTGGTAAAAGTGCGTAATGGGAATAGTAGGTGTCGCTTTGGGAGGGAGGGTAATGCAGATGGGAAAGGAGAAGCGGGAGATTTCCTGATCTGGGGGTATGGAAAGGATGAAACGAACTGAAAGTGGGGATTTTTAAAATCCAGCCCGAGGGTAGTTACGAACAGCTATTATTTGACCTCAAAGTGTGTTTTGTCAAAAACACAGTAGAAATGTATCTTTACAGTTAAAATATCTTCCGGTTACGATTTCTCAAAATCGGCTGCTTGGCTTTCCTTCGAGATGTCAACTTATTCTGACAGATAGAGATAACATGATTACATGTTTCGTAAATCGTTCATGGAGCGTATTTTCACATTTTCACTTGTCTGATGGTTTGGGAATTTAACCGCAATGTCGCAAAAGTATCAGAGAACAACAAAATAGGTCTCTCCGTCGGACTTGTATGACAATCACATTTTACGCAAAGGAAATCTTATCTTGCATTCAAAGTTTCCGCATCCATTAGGCCTATATCATAAATTTAACTTGCTCTTATTTGATAGTCGTTTTAGAGTATTGATTTTAAAAACCAACAAAGCTAAATACCTTTTTAGAAACAGGGCTATCGAACGACTGAAGAGACTCAACTAACTTTTAAAGTTTTGTACATCCGTCATTTCACCCCTGTGTGATTTATATCTAGTTTTACGGTGTGATGTCCGGATTTCAATACATGTGTTTAAAATTGCCATTTTTGTAATTGATGTATATATGTTTGTCACTGCTGCAATGCTCATAGCCTAAGTGGGGATACTAAAGATAGATTGGCTGATTGATTGATTGATTGATTGATTGATTGATTGATAGATTGATTGATTGATTGATTGATTGATTGATTGAGGAGGCAAAGAATGATGTCAATGTTGGACAGGCAGTGCAAATCTTTCTATTTATCGTTGTTAAACAGCGACATCGTAACTCGTAACTTCAGCTTTATTAAAACCAGATGAAATCAGGAACTAAGATTTTGAGACGGTGGTGATAAACAGATAAGCTTATATTCAGTACAATACTAACAAGGCACTGAAAAATAAAAAACGTGACTTTAAGACTATAAAATCTACTGATTTCGTTGCATTCCAGATGTAAAAGTATAGGGAAAGCAAAATGCAATAATCTGAATTTCGACTGTAAAGTGTTGTTGAAGGTAGATCTATTCAATTTCTCATTTGAATTTTATCTGGCGCTTCTTATTTGATGTTGATACACACCTGAAATAATACTTAAAAACTATCTACTGTCGATTGACCAATCAGAGTGTTCAATTCAGGGTGTTTTATTTACTGGTAAAGCCTTGGCCACCAAATTCCAGAAACGAATGACAGCGCCGTAGGAAAGTACTGTCAGGGCTCAAAATCAACTTTTCTCCCTGGTAGTCCCATTGGGCTACCATTTTCTGAAGTTGGTAGCCCAGCGACAAGGTCTGGTAGCCCCTGCATGAATGAAGAGGTTTCTTTTTGTAAAGGATATTTTTATTTATATCTAGACAATGAACGATTTATTTTGCATGATTCTATCCAGGAAGTGAATTTTCTAGTCATTTGACATTAATACCTGCAAATCATAGCCTTAGAAGAACGGTATACCATGTCCAGTGGACAACGGTGACGCCTCAAAGTTTCACGAATTATTCACACATACGCAGAGTTTATATGCAAATTTTGATGTTTGCAATGACAACGACTTTTCTTGAACTTTTAAGTAACTTTAAGGAGCTGTCTTTGTACTGTGAAACTTTCTGTGTTTAGATTACAAAGTTTCCAGTAGCAACTTGGAAGTGAGGAGTGACAGTGTTTGCCATTATTTTATGAAAAATAACAAATCTCATACGATAGCATTTTAGGCTATTGCTTACTTGAAACATAGGGCCAAAGTCCCTGAAGCTACTATAGACATGGATACAAAATAAGTATTTCCTCACTGTATGAAATTATCTCACTTAGGTCATCCTAGGGACTTGTAAACCAAATAGTAAAGCTGTCTGACCAGCGGTTTTGAAAGAACAAGCAACTCAACAGTTGACAGAGCTCTGCTGAACAGCTCCTGTGTTATGTAGGAAATAAATAACCTTTTGTGACACATGTATTGATGAAGAAGTTGGATATCTTTGATTAACAATTGTAAGTGAGTTCTGTTGAATAAGTTGAGACTGTACATACTCAGAGAAAGCACACTGAAGAGACAAATGTTTGAAACTTAAGAAGTTCAAGGTCATCAAAAGCATTATAAGAAATCATGTAACTTGCATTGCACTGTTTACACAGATTGCATGTTTGCTATAAATAGCACATGAGGAATCTTACAGCCCAGCTTTACCATAAAAACCCTATCACTTTCACCACTCTTTTAATTGACCACTCTTTTTTTTCTAAAAAAGTAATTTTATTTTATCCTTACCAAGTCAACCATAAATGGAAATTAAAACTTTCTCTATCTCTATCTTTATTGACTATTTTGAGCAATTTCTTTTAGATAACATACAGGGCACAATAAATGACGGTTCAGAATATGTCAAAGTTGGGATTCAGGAAAGTTGCCTTTACATGTTTTAATCCTCCAAGATGGTAAGCATTTCACTATAAAATGTCAAAAAAAGTTGAACTTTCTGATAATTCTACACTAAAATTATTTTGGCTTTGATGATTTCCTAATTAATTCAATTATTTAAAATCATATTAATTATTTTTTCTGGATGAATTGATAGGGTTTATACAGTACAAGAATTACATACAATGTAAGTCAAATTTTGACAAAAAAATTCCTTAAAAATACACATTTGCATATTTCATCACAATTTGAACAAATCTAAGTTGGGTTACCCCTAGGGACCTGTATACCAAATAACAAAGCTGTCTGACCAGTGGTTATGAAGAAGAAGATTTTTTACCAAAAACACCTTTTTTGGCATTAATTTGCCTATTTTCAACAATATCAAAAAATTAAAAAAAATAGTTTCTCAAAATCATATTTTTCATCTACACAACAAATATCAAATCAGTAAGTACTGCGGTTCTCAAGATATTTGAGTGGACGGACGCCTCACAAACGGACATACATACATACATACATACATACATACATACATACATACATACATACATACATACATACATACATACAGACTGACGACGGACGCCGGACGGATACCCATCCCAATAGCTTCTATAGACTATAGTCTATAGTAGCTAATAACGTAATAAAGGTACTTTTCCCGACTGAAGGGAGCGATTAACGGTTTGTGTACAGAATTAAATTATTCAAGCATTTCTACAGCAAGGCTGTGGGAAGGGGATCAAGACAGCTTGTTTGACTGTATGATGATAGTTCTTCGGCTCTGGTCGTATGGAAAGACAAGAAACTGAATTTACCGACGATATGAACATTTAAGAACTAAGAATCTAGTCTATACAAGGATTTATATTTATCTTTCTTGCACACTACAAAGATTGAGGTACAAGTGAGATTACTGTATTTTCTGGTTGGCAGTTTTACTTGTTGTCGTTGTATATGCTCATTTTAACACTTCCTTTGTTGTGTTTCGCACCTCCTGCACCTTTTGTTCTCCTGTGTACATACCTTTTTACAGTGAATAATTAATTATGTGGGTACGTTTGTTTTGGGTCACAGTCCTGTGATTCAGTTTTTGCACGGAGCACGGTTACCGTACCCATGGAGGTACTACTACCTTCATGCTCTACCCCAACGTGCATGGGGATACATGCAAGATGGTCTTTGCTTAGATTTCTTGTTTTCGAAAACTGATACTATATACCACTGATCGAATTTAGGAATACAACCTATTGCTGTAATGTTTACCGTTGAAGATCAAAACGCCGGCTACTGTCTTGCAGTACCGACACTGATAGTTGCAAAGGTGCCTGATATATTCATGAAAGCAATAATACATTACATTTTGTGCAACAACTTCTCTAAGGCTCAATGTCTTCAACTTGAACTGCGAAAAATCAAAGACTTTTCCATCATCATACCGTGTGGTTGGAATAGGGCAATCAAATGTAAGCATTAATTTGTCAAAATTGGTTAAATTGTGAATGATCAAGGGTGGAGGTGGGCTGAACCATCGTGGCGCAGTGGTAGAATCCAAGCCTTTGGAACCATAATCACCTAGAAGTCAGGCCGAGTTCAATACCCGCACAGGCCCACCTTGATGCAGAGACACTTGGCGCACGCACGGTCCCTCCACAAAAGCTACCAAAGACAGAGCAAGGCCCGAATACGGCCCCGAGTCTGCAAAGTAATCTTTTATTAAAATTCATGACCCATTACCATTATCACTTTGAAAATGTGATGGAAAAAATGTGTGCAAAAGTTGGAAAAAGCCAGGAAAACTCTTTCCATCTAGGATATCCCTATCTAGGCTAGCTATTTATTAAGCAAGAAAGTACTGTTACTGTATTACTGACATCAAAGACATTTTTTCATTTCCCCCATGGAATTCACGACAAGAAACTCCGACCGTAAGTTGATGTGCTCTTTTAATTGTTTACCTGGCCGTGAATGTTTCCCGATAGAGAGAAAAAATCTGTCTCCCCGAGCAAGTGGCTAGTTTGTAAGTTTGTGATTCGGATTCGACAAACACAGCGTGTTAAAGATACAGTAGACAGTATAAATTGGCGAATCGAACCATGAATATCCCTTTTTCTCTTCCGATTTATCATGTATGAACACAATTACTAATTTAAATGTAAATTTATCTGTGCATAATTGTTGGTCGGTGTGAGTTATAGATTGACATTATTTTACCAGACTAGTGATGGCAACAACGGAACTTGCAGTGTTGCTACTGCACTCAGACGAGTATTATTCATTCATGAACAAGTTCTCGTGTAAACAGCATTCTTATAAATGATTTGAATTCTTTAATTATAGCATTTTATTTTTCATTGCTTGATTTTTTGTTAACACAGTGTTAGATTCGGGCATACGTCGTGCGGCGGTGCTGTTCATGTTATCTAGTACAAGAATACATAATAATCATAGACTATCAGTGAAATGTTTATAGTTATTTCAAAAGATTATCTTATTTTTTTATTTTAAAGGGTCAGTGGAAAAATCTCCTGTGGTATTATCTCTACAGGAAGGTCCAGTTACGTCAAAAGACAAAGGCTTGCTGAAGGTAAGTAAAACATAAAGCACCAAGATCTTTGACATTTTACAATATTTTGATGATTTTATTTCTGAACTAATATCCAAGGAAGTTGTCGTTGTTGTTGTTGTTGTTTCAGTGGAAGTTTTACACAGAATTTTGATATCTTTTTAATGGAAAACAATGATTATCTGTGTTGTAAATTTTGTTCTAGTGTGCATGTTGGCAAAAAAATCTTTGGCTAAAGACTTCTAGAATTCTAAGCAATTATCTTCAACATAATGCTGACTAATATTTATCATTTAATAGATATTTGACGGGTAGCTGTGTTGATCTAAGTAGATAATCACTGGGGTTTAGTTAGCACATTCAGACCACAAATTTGACATACAGAACAATAAGACATAGAACCGTGTTGGTGAACACTTCACTCTACCAGAACACTGCATCAGCGATTTCAAGGTGGCTGTATTAAAAAAAAGATGAGATACAAAAACAAAATGCAAAGAGAGGAACTTAAGAAATCATAAATCATTTTGACTGTGTAAATAGAGGACTCAACCTAGACTATGGGTTTCTATCACACCACAAGTAACTGTTTCCTCCTGACTACAGTTTGCCTTTTAGCCATTGGCTCTTTATTGCCTTTGTTTATTTTTGACACTTCTTAATTGCACCTTCGTTTTGTTTTCACACCATCTGTTTGGTATATTTTCACATGAGTATTCTTGGCCCTTCTGCTTTCTTATTCATTCCACTTTGAAAGCTCATGATAAATTCAACTAAAGTTGATATCAGTGTGCTACCTTAACCCCAGTGTTTATCATTTAAGTCATTGTTAATTTCCTTACTTGCCGGACAAATGGTCATTCCACAAGTATTAGGTGGTAGATTGTAAAATACCTTAAATCAAATAAGATGTGAGGAACGAAATAATTCTACAGTATAAAGTTGAGAATGAGTTGCAACCAGACTCTTCAAGGAAAAAATATGTAACACAATCTTATGTAATTATAAATGTAACACAGTTGATCATACTGTCTGTGCTTTACAAATGATTATTTTCAATGCCATAATGTTTGGCTATTACCTATAATATGTATTCAACTTTCTTCAGCAAAAAAAATCGTAAAAATTGTACTTTTTTAAAGAAGAAAATTAATTATGTTTGGCACATGTCACAGTTATTATTATGTTATGGCATATTACAGTTATTGTCCTATGAATTATGGAAGGTGATGGGTGAGTGACATTTCTTTTATTTCTACAATTGCAGTCACCCGAGCCAGCAGGTACAGAGAACATCTCAATAAGCCTAATGGATATCTTAGGCAGACCTGCTGGCAAAGGTGACGTTTCTAAGAAACTGCTTTCTGGGCATCAAGATCCAAATGCCAAATGTCCCCCAGCAATGCCCAGTAAAGCCCAGCAAGCCATGCAAAGGGACCAGGAATTCCAATAACACCTCGGATTCCAAAGTGTTACACACCTGGCAATGTGAAAGACAAGAACCTCACATTGACCATGGGAACAGTGTATCTCATTCGTTACGAACTCAGGTTGAAACTTGGAGATGGGGGATTTGGAACAGTAAGTATGCACTACATAATTTATACACTGGGACAAACCTTATGTCTAAAGCACTCTTCTGTTGTCAGTTTTTGAATAATTTGAGCAGTCAGTATATTTTTGCAGCTTGAAATGTACTGAAAAGTGGTCAACAAAACAATACCCTCTGTCTTACAAACAAGTAGAATAAACAAAATGGTGACAATTTCTAGAATGTACAGGAAATACATTCACACGATCTAAGGGCAAAAATAACCATTAGTTTTTGTTAACACACATCACTTTTAAAGTTTGAACCCTGCACATCATATCTTTTTTCCACTTCTTGGTATTCAACAAACCTTTGCCATATTATTTCTGCATTAAAGGCTAACTCTACTACCTAACAATTAACAATTTTTGCCTTAATACAACACTCCCTGAGTGTGTTGTTGAGCAATAAAGTAAAGTAAAGTAATATTGACTCCATTTCATAAATTGGAGAATCACAGGGTCACCATCGAGTGTTGTTTTACATGGAATATCTTAATGATGGCATCCGCACCTAGAGTATTCACAAAACTGATGCAACTGGTCATTGAAACATTGTCCTTTAGGTATGACCATTCCAGCACGACATCTTGCTGTTCAATCAATCCCAGGAACAACTAGTGGGAAATAGAAACATCCTGACATTTCTCCTTTGACTAGTTGCTTGGGATTATATAACTTCACAGATTTAGAAGTATAATAAAATATATAAAATAATGGTTTAAAGGTTTCCCGAAACACTCCAAAACAACAATGTCCCTTCCTCAGGGCAAAATGGACCAATCTCTATACAAGTCTAATGCAATAAAAAGACTGCTATTCGAATCTTCCAGCGAGGCACGCTCACCAGGTTTTCCTATAGCTAAAAGCTGTATTAACCGCCATCTTGGAAATCGCAAAGGATTATGGGGCGACCACAGTGCTATTGGAGGGGCAACACAGATTTAGAAGTATAATAAAATATATAAAATAATGGTTTAAAGGTTTCCCGAAACACTCCAAAACAACAATGTCCCTTCCTCAGGGCAAAATGGACCAATCTCTATACAAGTCTAATGCAATAAAAAGACTGCTATTCGAATCTTCCAGCGAGGCACGCTCACCAGGTTTTCCTATAGCTAAAAGCTGTATTAACCGCCATCTTGGAAATCGCAAAGGATTATGGGGCGACCACAGTGCTATTGGAGGGGCAAACCCCAAAACATGTCACTCAAGCCATAGAGTTCTAGCATTCACATCGTACCAGATACTCCGCTAGTTCCGATCAATTCTTCTACAGAACTACTAAAACAGCTCTAAATTCCACCAGAAAAAATATTTTCGATTTAAAATCGTTTAATTAATCGGAAATTAACATCGCTGAAACAATTCAATCGTCAAATTAATAGTAAGGACCATAATCATGAAATTTACGCGAAACATGGGTTTTTTATGTGATGACAGATTTATAGCATGAACGGTAACATTTTTGAGATCGACAAATTTGTCATTCAAACTACGAGTAAGTGGAAATATATAATTGTATATAATGTAGTATTGACAAGCAGGTAAGAATCCAAAGGCGTTTAGTGCATTAGTCTGTACTTACGAAAATAATAAAACCTGACATCACCGATCATAAGAAACGTGGTGTTGAAGAACATATTTTTTAACAGAAGGCTACGGCGACCATTTTCGGTAAGTATAATTCTAACTTTAGCAAACTTCTGAAACAAACATATGAAGAGTAACTTCAACAATCTTGGTTTTGTTCTACCCTCGTTATAAAATTAATCAAATGTCGGGAAAGCATGTACATTTTCGATATCTGTTTAGCGACCACGACTGTGTAACCCCTCTCTCTCGTGACAAGTCTAGCTATTTGATGTTTTATTTTGCCGACATTTATTTAATGGTTCGCGGTTAACGCTCGATAATGATGTCGATTTCAGGTCGATGCCATCACTCTGTTTTAATTACTCCAGTCGTGTTAAACGCGAATGCTGGTAACATCGCATCTTTTAGCGGGAAAACGTCAACTGGAGACATTTCACAGCCTGGCAAGTCATCACTATCAAAAGTCTGTAAAATTTTAAGTTTTTTGCTTCCGAATGGACGTATTTAAATGCAGATGCAACTTCGTGCGTAAAATATTGAATGGCAATATAAATTTTATCGTTTAGAAAATAACTGACTGTCAAACTAGTCGTACAACCAACAGTAAACATGACGGAGCAATGATACCGACTTCAGAGACACTGTGTAATATTTTTCATCGCGACCGCAGATGAGAGCAAACTCGTAAAATATACAACCTGGCCAAGTATTTGGCTTTGAATTTTCAATTGCCCCGTGTTGAGAGATGTAATCAAGAACGCTTTTCGAACACAAAAAAGAGAAAGAATGAGTCAGTAAATATCGAATGATAGACGGAAGAATCGAGACTGTCTATGATTTACTCAATTGGAAACATGATATTTCGATTGATTGACTAACACAAACAAAAGGAACATTTTATTCAACTAAAAAAATAGGTCGGCGCCTTTCCTTGGCATCCCTGGCAATGGAGCAACACACGATGTCGTTTGGGTCTTCAAAAATCTTCTAAAACGGCTGGACGGTAATAATAATACTTTTCACGACAGAAAACAAGTAAAAGAATTTAAATCTGAACTTTAAGTAATAGTTCTGCAGACGATATGATCGGAAATAGCGGAGTATATGATACGATGTGTATGCTAGAACTCTATGGCTTGAGTAGCTGTGGGTCCATAGCTGTGGTGTTTTCAGACGGGATTCATGCCTTTTACGGGCTGGTTTTGACTTTTACGATTTTAACCCCGCCACCACAGCTATGGGATA
>LD345023.1:179331-189379 GCA_001465055.1 Ptychodera flava
TGATAGATGATACAAAAGCAAAGGCGCTTTCTCTCAACAAGATCAGAATAATACTGAGACAGGTGTTGGCGGCACTTGTCTTTCTGAGCAGTACAGATGTCGGGATTATTCATGGCGACATCAAGCCAGAAAACATCATGATCGCCAATCCTGATACATGTGAAGTCCAACTCATTGACTTTGGCCTCGCACTCCATCGCAGTAAATGTGTAAGTATCAAGTCTAATGTTAACATAGAATACACCTCAAATTGAAACTCCTCAAATTGAAAGTTTTCAATTTTATGCACATTTCCTTAATGAAACATTCAAGCATTCTATGAACACAACATGGATAAAAATAAGGGAGCACATCATGCAAATTTTGCAAAGCAAACATACCAGTTGGAAATTCAAAATGGCTGTGCCATCCCTGTGTTTACTCAAAATTTACTTTCTGATTTCCATAAAACTAAGACAGTTAAAATGTTAAATTCTCCATTTGCTCTAAAATGACCCCCACTAACAGTAGACCAGAAAAGAAGTGTAGAAGTTTGAGTCTACATAGGTATCTTTGAGGAGCATTCTACCTCAAAAATTGTAACTAATCAGTGTGTACAAGTCTTTTTTTAGGGTCTATGGTCTAGCTATACTCTGCGTTAGCAAAATTTAATGGTCAGAAATTCACTGTCTTTATAATTTCAATTTCAATTTAAAGAAATTTTGATCATTTTGAGCAGAAGTTGGAATGATGTGATGTACATCTCTCTGCTGTAATTGGGCAATATTCTTTCCCAATTCCTTACTTAACATTGCGCAGTAATCATACTAAAATGACTTTTGGTACTTTAATGTTTAATCTTCACAATACAGATTAAAGGACTCGCCCTGGGAACCCTGCTTTACCGGGCTCCAGAGTTCTTGTTTGGCACCAAGTTTGACCATGCCATTGACATGTGGAGCCTGGGAGTGTCCCTTTTTGAACTGTACACAGGGAATGAATTGTTCTCTGCACATGATGAGGTCAGTATTTCTCCAAAACAATACCTGTCATTCAGTGTGTTTACAGGTATGCAGTTTCACAAATTTTCTGATTGTTGGAGGTTTGGGACACATAAAATTGCTGAACAAGTAAATTTGTATTTGTAAATTTGTATCAGTATGCTGTATATTCTTGGCCTCAAATGTTATTTCAGCAAAAGTATTGATGACAATACAGTGATGTTATTCAGAACCAGCTTTATTTTTCATTATAGTTTACAAGTTTCTTCATTCGTTTATTTATTTATTTATTTATCTATTTATTTATTATTTATTTATTTTCATTACCATTATGGGATGAGCTGTTATTGCTTTTATTCACTGACGAAACATTATTTACTTGTTCTTCTTTCGGCATTTTATGACTTTTTTACTGAAATCATATTGCGAATCATTTAGGTTGCATAGTTTTAGTTTATTCAGCAATGCTGTGATGATTTAGATGGGCATTTCAAACAAAGGCAAAAAAGACGTGATGTACATGTCTTAAAATGATGTGGGCATGAGCAGAAATAAATCAAAGTTTTTTATCTTCTATAATTGTGAAAATAATTTTTGACAAATGGGCAGTTGTGTAACATGGATACCTCACTCCCTATTAATTTGTAGTCTATACCTTACTCCCTATTAATTCATAGTCTTCCTGTCTCCACAGCGAGGTCTTATTTTACAGTTCATTGACAGTTCGGGTGAAGTTCCTCAACATATTCTCAAAAAAGGAAGATTCAGAAAATGGTATTTTAAGAAAACCAACGGAAAATATGAACTGATGATGAGAGACTCATGCTATAACACACCTGTGAGTATCAGACAGAGAATATCAAACTTAACAGGTATTCAAGTGTGGTAATACCTCACTGATGAAGTTACTTCCAATGGCGTGAACGCTTTTATATTCACCATGTGTGACTTTTGATTAAATGACTTGTTCAGGATAGTTTTGGCAAGTGTTATATGATGATATTAGACTAACTACATATATGGCTCTTATTTGTAGATGATACAGCCCTTGGACAAAATCATAACATTTGACCAAGCTGTTAAGAGTGAGCCTGGTACAAAGCCCACTCATGAGGAATTTGATAAATTCTTTGACTTGGTAAAAAGGTTAGTGGTAGTCAGGAACTTTACCCTAGCTCTTAGTAGAGGTGCAGATGTAGGTCTACTCTAGAAAAATTAGCGCATTATATATATATATATATATATATATATATATATATATATATATATATATATATATATATATATATATGTATATATATAAATTTACTTTATAAAATTGTTATATTTTTAAAATTAAAAGAAAGATAGAATACCACGGGTGATATATTCACAATACACAGAACAGACAAAGTTTTGAATAATTAAGAAAGATTTATGCTTATATATATTTTGAAAGCATGTATGTTATATAATTTTCTAATGTATGTGCTTTAAAACACTTTTAACATAATGCTTTATTAGTGATGTTTGATGTTTATTTAAATTAAATGTTTTTAATCTAGCTAAAATGATGTCCTTATCTTAATAAATATTAGGAAAATTCAGTGGCATCTGAGTTACTTAGCGAATTGATAGACTTTGCTAAAAAAGTAAAAGTTTGCATCAAAAAAGATGTATTTTACAGAAGTTTGTTGAGCTAGTTAGCACAAACTAATGTACAGTGTAACAGTTACTCCATTCTAAAACCCTCATGGTAGTACTACACAGTACATATAGTACTGGAAATGGTGACTTCTCTCTGCTGATTTGACAGAGTACTGCTTTGTATGTCTTTTCTTTGACTTGTTTCAAATTGGATGGATAGGATGAGTATTCATTCACTATGAATGAAAGATGCAATGATACACACAATATACTGAGTGTAACAGCAAACAGCATTTCATGTCAAGTCTGTTTATGAACTATTAACTTGTCCTATGTTCCAGTTTGGTATCTTTGCAAGTATAATCATATTTATAATCACACACTATCAATTTCAACTGATGAATATGCATGGTGATTGGCAGCTTGCTTTTCCCTGTAGATATATATAGTCCTTGTTTGGATTATCCAATACTGTTATAGCCTTTCAAGGTTTAATATTTTACTTGATAATAGTATTGATACTATAGATAATTTTTACTGGTATGACTGCAGAATAATGGATCCAAACTGAACAAACTTACAAACATATTAATCCTATGTGTTCATTAGCCTATGAGCAGACCCCTTAACTAATTCAAAAGTTTGTGTAACAAATTTTGAGCCAATATGTTTTCAGAAACACAGTATGTAGCAACTTGTTTGAAAGTGTTCACCATAATCTTGGATCAAGTTTTAGGAAACATAGAAAACAAAATTGCTTGTTAACAATTCTACAGCATACTGATATATGATCCCATGATAGAATTAATAAACAGACTAGTGTTAAATGATGTTGCATCACTCTCAAGGAAAATAATATTTGATTTCATTATACTTTTACAGAATGCTGACATTTGATCCCATTGAAAGAATTGATGCACGGACTGCATATTATCACAATTTTTTTGATCAGAATGCTGACATTTGATCCCATTGAAAGAATTGATGCACGGACTGCATATTATCACAATTTTTTTGATCCAAAAGATGAGATACCATCATTTATCAGCAAGCAAATACACCCAGAGACTGAACCCAAAGCAGCAGAATCAGGATCCAAAGCACAGACTAGTGTTCAATAATGTTGCATCACTTTCAAGGAAAATAATATTTGATTTCATTATACTTTTACAGAATGCTGACATTTGATCCCATTGAAAGAATTGATGCACGGACTGCATATTATCACAGTTTTTTTTATCCAAAAGACGAGATACCATCATTTGTCAGCAAGCAAATACACCCAGAGACTGAACCCAAAGCAGCGGAATCAGGATCCAAAGCACAGACTAGTGTTCAATAATGTTGCATCACTTTCAAGGAAAATAATATTTGATTTCATTATACTTTTACAGAATGCTGACATTTGATCCCATTGAAAGAATTGATGCACAGACCGCGTATTATCACAACTTTTTTGATCCAAAAGATGAGATACCATCATTTGTCAGCAAGCAAAAACACTCAGAGACTGAACCCAAAGCAGCAGAATCAGGATCCAAAGCACAGGTTGCTGGGGAAACAGGCTCTTCTAGCAGACAGCGTGGTAAGAAAGAACTTCTAACTCGCAGATTTTAAAGTATTTCCAATATTTCCATTCAATGATGCAGTTGAGTGTTCATTGAAGGTGATAAGATGAATTTTGCTAATAACCACAATGAAAAAATTGGGGGGGGGGGAAATTATAATGTTTACATACGGATGCCAGCAAAAACCAATGTTTGTCATGAACTTGTGAAATTGATGCTGTAAATTGAATGGCTCCAAATGCAGAAGTGTTAATTCAATTTCCCAAGTCAATAATTATTCATACATTTTCCTGAACCAAGGTATCAATGCTCTCAATGTAGTACATGGATCACTGAATGATAGCAGTTAAATTTAAGGCACAATAGCTGTCACTTTTTGTCAAATATTTTCAATATTATTGGACTGGAAAACATCCATACCAAAGGTATTTCATTCTCCTTACAGTGAGTTGAAATGAAAAGTACTTGCAGTTAACCTCACAAACCAAGCACATTGTGCACTATGTGTCATTTTTGACAAATGAATTCCGGCTGAACTAAAATTAAGTTTTCAACAATAACATTATACATAGCACACAAGTTGAACATTTGGCATTAAATAATCTAGGGAGAAGAACAATTAACTTCTGTTCACAGGAAAAACAACACTACCAGAGAATTTATAAAACAAACAGAGATAACAGAACTTTAAGTATTTACAGTGTCAATGCAAAGTTACTCATGGACAATATCTCTCTGTAAGCGCAGAATGCTAATTTTGGAAAATTTTTTGAATTTCAGGTTCAAGTAGGACAGCTGGCAGGAGAGGCGTTTTCTCTGCTTTGAGAAATTTGATGCGCCGTTTATTTCGTCGATCTTCTGCAAATGATGAGAAAGGTAAGTGGTAATATTCATGAAATCCTACATGGAACAGCTTAATTCTGAAACATACCGGTACATTGTGCAGCATTAACCTTTCTGATTCCAGCCCTATTCACAACCGAAATATTTGGCCTTGCATGAATGATATCAACATTGAGTACTGTTGCCATAATGCTTTCTTTGTATTGCTCAGAATGGCTTGTGAACAGAATAGAGGGCAGAGAGGATTGTTTTTGATGAGGAGATGGGGGATGGATGGTTGAGGGGAACATTTTAAAATCACAGTGGGAAGGGGGTCATGAATAGTTTTTATTTTCCCCTCCAAATGTTAACTATATTCATAAACAAATAGAGTAACATATTTGCATGTAAAACCACCTATGTTCACAATTTCTGAAAACTCACTGTATGGCTGCCCCAGATATTGTATCTAACACACCTTTTGATTTGATTTTAATACATAACCAATTGAATTGCAGATGAAACGGCAACTGTCCCTGTGAGCACATCACAGGTGACCCTAGAGCCAGTGATTGCCAGTGCTTCAAAGTCAAATACAGGAAGTAACATCGCCAAGAGAAAAAAGAAGAAGAAAGCAAAGAAAGCTAAACTCATTGAGAACGAAAAAGGTAATCATTTCATTTTTCTGTTTTTTTGTTCATGAAATTCCAGGTGAAAATGAGATTCGGGTGAGAGGAGAAAAGGCATTACTAGAATGTGACAGACTCAAGATCTCTGTGTCAAAAAGTAGAGGTCACAAGTTCAAAGGAGAAAGTGAGAATAATTTTCTGACATCTTATTCCTTACAGAATCAAGTAGTCAAACAGACTCCCCTTCACCAGCAGTTCTTGAAATTGATGGCCACAAGGACTCTGGGACGGAAACTGCAAAGGAACGTATTTCAAGTATGTAATTTATTCCTAATACAAGCATGATATAAGGCATTCAAATATCGATGCTCATTTGGTTTCCCTGTGAACTGATTTCAAAAGAAGACATCTGGGCCAATATTTATCGTCCTATCAAATTACTTTCGTTGCCTGTACTTTCTGATGAGATTGTATTTTTAAAGGGATGTTGTCTTCGGAACTGTGCTCAAAGGTCGTATGGGACCCATACGACCCATGGCAACAATGTATCCAAGGCACAATGGTGATTGATGACAGTTAAAACATGTCTGTCATAATCTATCATCGTATCATTTAAATGTTGCAGCTATGATGATGAGGTGCATCTTGATATCGTGCACGAAATGCATTGTTTGTAAACAAGAAACTCGCACAGGCGCAGTTCCAACGACTATATCCCTTTAAGACATCAGTTGGACTGACTTCAAGAACAAAGTTCTGAAACTCTCTTCTTTCTGATAAACCAAAATAATTGGGAAAGAATTGCTATGTTATTTGAATGCTCTAAATACCAATGATATGCTACTTGAATGATGCCAGTATTGTGGACATAGCTTTTGGACATAACGATTTGTATTTCATCACTGTGCCTGCTCCCAGGTCATTCATGCACATCATATCAGTACATATTTTGTTTTTCTGAAAATTTACAGTCATGAAGAAACTTCGCAGGCGCTTCCTTAAAGCCTAAGGCCATTGAGACAATCAGTGTGTGGCACAGTACATCAGATATCCCATAATCAATAATAATTTGTACTCTCATTAAAAAGGGCCCCATGAGATCTGACATATTGTCTCTCATTGTTAACAAATTGAAAGACTTGTTCTGAATGTTATGAAAAAAAACATACATTATATCTCTCGATTCCCATTTTGAATGATTTGAAAAACTATGTTTGACAAGGCTAGGTAAGAAATATTAGCAATGCACAGAATCTAAATGGTCAAGATGGCCATACAGCTTGTTAAGTTATGAAATCTAGATGAATTAACTGCGCAAATGGGTAGCTAAGGAATGAAATCTAGGATAGTCCAGCTAGGATTTGTGAAATTTTTCAGCCATTGGCAGCGTTTCAACATGGTGACTAAAAATAACGACCACATCAACAGTAAGTTTTCCGCCATATTTGCTTATTTTAAGGCAGAATATATTTATAAAAGGTTGCGTGTTCTAGGACCAATTTGATTGAAAACAGTTGCGCGGAATGATTTTGTTGAACTCCCAGTATTTTTGAAGTTGATAGCAAAGACACTCGGACCAAGTGGCACTGACAGGTATAGACTATAGAGGTCGCATAATGGATGATAATGCTTATGTATGCTACATCGTCGTGACATGGAGTCTGCCAGTCATTGGAGCCATTGACATTTGTTTCAACCCCTATTACATGAGATTATGAAAGGATGTTGTCATTTTCATGTTTTAATCTTCGGGTTCAAAATACCTGATGCAATATGCAGCACTCGTGGCCAGAGGCAAAGCCATCAAATATGGTACAGAATATCTTAGAAAAGGCCAAGTCACATCCTTGACTTGTCTAATGGACATTTTACCTATAATGTTGTTTATTTTATACCATGACAGAAATGGTGCACATTCATATACTTTTTATAGTGAAGAAAATATCCATATATAGACTTCTCATTTCTGGTGCATTTGAGAATATGCAAAGTCCAGTTTATTTCCTTATCCTGTTTTAACAATAGAAGCATTGATGCAGTTGTTACTAATTGGGCCATTATGACCATTCCTTGCAAGGATATAATACATACAACCAATCTGATGTGGATCCTGGGATTGACCAGGAGCCTGGATCAATAAGATCAGAGAAAACTATAATACCATCTTCACCAAAAACTGATGAATCTGACTGACCAAACTAATGTTGATCCTGTGGGTGATCAGTGGCTCAAATCAGTAAATACAAAGAAAACTCTGCTATCGACTTCCCCAAAGCCTGCAGATGCCAGGGGATGATAAACCAGCTGCTCAACTGACACAGGAACCTGGTAAAATCTATCCATATGACATTTATCTATCCATATGACATTTATTCCAAAGTCTACAGAAGCAAATCTGATCTGAGAAAACAACAGAAAACATACTGGCCTGTACCCTTATATGTGTGACTGTGGAAAGGAGTTTTCTGAAAAGAGAAGTATACATACAAATACGTAGCTTGAGGAGATGTATATGGTATATATTGAACCACATATTTGGCTTGAAGTCACATGAATAAAACCAGAGTTCTGACAGCCACAAGTGTAGAAAGTGTTCAAAAGAGAACAGATCAAAAATGTGTCTCAAGCAACATGAAAAATCAGCCCATGACATGAATTTCATTTGCCAAATATGTGGAAAAGCATTTGGTATCAAGTCAAAAACAAGAATTTCAAATCATATTTTCCCACTTGAAGTCAGTCATTACAAGAATATTCTTAGACACCTTAGACTTTGTACTTTATGCAAAAGAGATGTTGGAGATGAATTTCATTGTATTATGATTTGTCAAAGTGTGCCTGGTTTAAGAGATACTTACTGTAAACACTGTCCAAAATAAAACTTCATTTTCCAAAGAGCAAAAAAATTATCAATTTTTCATTAAAATTGTGTGAATTCTTCCAAAAGTTATTGATAGGGGTGTGGTAATTCATCAGAAAAAAGCTTCTCTTTCTCCAAAAGATAATTTGAAGGTAGTAAATCTAGCATAAAATTAACAATTAAACTTCAAAATAAAAGTGATATAGTTTAATGTGCAACTTGAAATAATTTACCTAAGAGACAAGATTCAACCATTTTAAATTGACAAGTTTTATTTAACACCAACATTTGAAATAAAGTTCATTTTTGTCCAACATGAACTATAACTGTCAAACAAAATCATTGCAATTTACAGTTTCTAAGGGAAAAAAGCATTTTTCAAATATTGAACTCTACAAAATCAGACTGATCTCTTCCAACATGAATAAGAAATGTATAACTTTATCCATTTCAATGCAAAGACAACCAAAAATTAAGAGAACACCAAAATAATGGTCAAAATGACCCTAAAATGCTGTCACATTAGGTATAGAACCTGAAATTGGTAAAATGCCACAGCAATTGAAAGGACCCAAGAAATATGTTTCTTATGAGATGTGGTCAAATTGTTGAGGTATAAAAAAATCTGGTACCTTTCGAACTTGGACAAAAAGAATTGTTTATTTTCAATTTTTATTTTCAGCAAAAAATTTTTTTTTCTTGGCCTAATCTTCACATTTTATTTGGCCAAAAAAAAGAAAAAGAAATGTTTCTGGTCAGGTCTTCCTTTAAAAAATGGTGCAGCGACGTGTATTTTATTTTATTTTTTTATTTTTATTTTTTTTTCCCTCAAGGGAGGGAGGAGGGTCAGTTTTATAGTTTTATCAATATAGTCACATATATACTGTTCATGCAGTCACTGATCATGCCCCCAAAGAATTTTCTCTTTTTCTTCAGCCATTTTGGTTTGGTGTCAGCCACGGCCAAAGGTCACAAACAGAAAAAAAGGGTGACGTGCTGTTGTTCAAGTGACACGTGCTGACCAGAAACATGTCTTTTTCTTTTTTTGGTCTTTCTTGTTATGGAATTCCTCAATAATTATAAATATGAAGTGATAAACAATGCAAACTGATTACCTCTTTAAATATATCCATCTGGACCAGATAGCTGAGGAAACACGTAGCGATTTTTGTTTTCCCTGAAGCAATTATCAAGTTGGGTAAACATTACATCAGGTAATGTGTCCAAGCTGAGCAGAACTTGTAGTGTAATGTTAATTGTTAAATTGCTATCATGGCAGTATTGCATCACATCAAAAAATCCAAAAGCTGCTTTCCCATGGGCGAGGACCCCAATAAGGTGTATACGCAGTAGCCATAAACCACTGGTAGTCTTTCTTAATTGAAGCAATCTTGGAAGAGCAAACCATTTAAAATGTAATTTTTTTTGCAAAATGAAAGATAGAGTTCAGCATTTTCTTTCTTGGCCAGGGTTGCAAATAGATAAAAACCCAGTTTTGTTGACATGTAATCTCTTTTTGTGTTGTATTAAAATCAAAGAAATTCACCTTTACTTTTGCATTTT
>LD345023.1:192464-204719 GCA_001465055.1 Ptychodera flava
GATACAAACCTCTTGTCAAGTGTGAACCTGCTGTCACTAGAACAGTCAAGAAATGGTCAATATCAGCATGTGAGGAACTTAAAAGTTCCTTTGAATGTACAGATTAAAATGTATTTATTGACAGTTATAGCCTTGATGAACTGACGGATACCATGATTGACTATATTAACTTTTGCGTGGATTGTACCATTCTGACAAAGCTTATGAAGGTGTTTGCAAACAATAAACCGTGGATCACCAGAGATATTAAAAAAGTGCTGAAAACGAAGATAGGAAGCTTTTGCCAGTAAGAATAGTGATGATCAGTTAAAAGAGGCACAGAGAGAACAAAAGGTGATAAAAATCGGTAAAGATGAGTACAAACAAAAAAATGGAACAGAACTTTAAAGGTAACGATTTGAAAAAAGTTTGGAAGGGTTTGGAAACTAATGAGCAATTATACGAATAAAAGTTAACAATCCAGTTCTGTACAATATGCAAATGAGCTAAACGATTTTTATACAAGATTTGATCAACATGATTTCAGTGATGATTATTCATTGATTCGCACCACTCTTACTGACTTGATCAGGAACAATGATGATAGAATAATCACCAACGAGGATGAAGTCTGTCTGATTTTGTGTAAGTTGAACTCCACCAAAGCCGTCAGACCTGATAATGTGTCCCCTAGAGTTTTGAAAACTTGTTCAAGTCAATTACCCAATATTTTTAGCTTTATTTTTAACCTATATGTTTCAAATTATGTCATGTGCCACTCTTGGAAAATATCATGCATTATTCCAGTCCCTAAACAGCCTTCCGCAACCACTTTGAATGATCAGACCAGTTGCTCTTACGTCAGTGGTGATGGAGGTCTGTGAGAGGACTGTTTTAAACCATTTACAAGGACAATTTAAGTTTCTGAATTTATTGATCCACTTCAATTTGCATAGAGAACAAAGAGAGGTGTTGATGATGCCATATTACAGGTGTTAAATACAGTTTATTCACATTTGGATTGACATGGAATTTCTTTACGCTGATGTTTTTTTATTTTTCTAGCGCACTTAACACTATCCAACCATATAGTCCAAAAGTTGCGGAGAATGAATGTGTCTCCTTCAACAGTCGTATGGATTTTTGATTATCTCACCAACAGGCCCTAGTTTGTTAGACTAGGCTCTGGTAAGCATAGCACCATTATTTCCAAGATTCTGTACACATATTGTACAGGTGCACCCCAGGGCACGGTACTCCCCTCATTTTTGTTCACTCTTTAAACAGCAGACGCGAGACATAGTCATAACTCGTGCCCCTTGTTCAAATTCGCTGATGACACAAGCTTAGCTGGCTGTATATCTAACAACGATGATTATAGCAGGTGTGAAATTGATAATTTTGAAGGTGTGATCAGTTTCTACACCTCAATCTTATTAAAACTAGTGAGATGGTGATTGATTTTAGTCAAAGGCACGATAAGCCACAACCAGTGTGCATTAAGGGGGAAACAGTTGACAGAGTGTGTACTTTATACAAATGTCTCGGTCAAATTTTGGGCAATAAGTTAAACTGGAAGGAAAACACTTCAAATATCATTGAAAAGCTCTGAACCACGTCTGTATTGCATGCGTAAGTTACGGTCTTTTGAGATATATCCTAATGTTTTGTACACTTTTTATTCATCTACTGCACAAAGTGTTTCAGTGTTTGGAGCTGTTTGTTAAGGTAGTAACATCTCAGTCCAGGAGAAAACTAGATTGGAAAAGGTAATTAAAAATATAGTAAAGTGGTAGGGTAGAAATTATGCTCCTTTGATGAAACTTATACATACAAAATAGTTTATAAGAGAAATGCCATCCTCATATAAATGCAATACATCCTTTGTACAAAGAATTCGATAGTCATCGTATTGAAAGAAGTGGTAGATTTAGAGTGCCCTTTGCACACACACACAACGTTTTAAGCATTCTTTTATACCAAGAGTTCTTTTAAACTACGATTTCAAATCAAGCAGAGCTAAGATTTTTAAGCAAGTTTGTTTTCGTCACGTTTTTATGTTTGTGTGTGAGAACGTGCTTGACTTGTTATTGTTAGTAATTGCCGAATTGCTTTGAAGCAGATACATGTATTGTCATTTCTCCATGGAGATCAATAAAGTATTTGTTATTATTGGACCGGATGCTTTATTTGTTAGCACAAATACCAACCCTAGGAATGTGATAGAGGAATTTTGAACGGACACTGCTTGACATACCACTGCTAAATGTCACCCATGGCACTCGGTCATCTCACCAGCCCCTGGCAGGGGGAGGGAGGGGGCCACGTGGAGCTGCAGCAGTGCAGCCACTTGTGCCTAATTATGATCATGCAAACTGCATAATATGCAGTTTGCATGATCATAATTTGGGGGTATATACGGTCATGGACCCACAGTGGGGGCCTGTTAGCACACTGCCCAAAGTTCAGTTGGATCCCGTGAGGGACCCTTTCCGTTTCCAGGCCCCTATGATGCCTCGTCTTCCACATTCCCTGTTGTAGTACCTGCATCGCCTGGTAACATGCTGCCCTCCCATGAGGCAAATCTGCAAGCAGCCTCGGATAAGGTGATGACGATGCTGGGATAATGTCAGACTTTGGTATTTGAACTTCTACCCAACCGAAATACCGCACTTATTCTCCTTCATTGACTTAGTGATCGGACACCTGTCATACCTTTCTCAGAAACAAGATAGTCCATAGGGTTTCCACCAAGCTGAACGACATCTCGTAGCATAGTCAAATGGATGGTCCTTGGGGAAATAAAAAAAGCACAATGTGCATTATGAAAATATTACTTAAAACTCAGATAACAGTTGCATACTCGCCAGATAAATTATTCTCAGATTATAAGCAAATTGCCTGCTGTTGAACTTTCTCAGCAATCTTCATTGTGTTGCCATTTCTGTCCTTTATTCCAATGTCAAGGATCACACAAGCTTCTAAAGGAGGCCATTAAATGCTGTTTATTAGGAAGAGGCTGAAACACAGAAATATTCAAAATAGAGGACAAGTTCCAAACCAAAATAGAGACTTTACTTGGGGATTGTTTTATTGCCAAATGTCAGATATACATGTATGCATAATGCCACTGCCAAAACAATTTCTACCAAGCATAGGGAAGACCGCTATAACAAAAGTACAAATGCCCGAGTACTGAGTACAGCTCTGAGGTTTTTTCTGTCTTCTCGAAAAGACTGAGAGTTCAACAAAATTGTATAGCACAAGTATTCGCTAGCACATAGTGGCTGCTGGAATGAGTAAATATCAGAAAAAACTCACTGTGAATGTGGTCTTCACAACTGGTCCGCCATGTTAAAGTGCAAACAATGGCGGGAAAAGCTTGTAAATTACAGCTGGACTATCCTAGATTCCGTTGCTTAGCTACCCATTTGCGCAGCTAATATATCTAGATTTCGTATCTTGATGAGCTATCTCTCCGTCTTGATGAAGTAAGATTCTGTGCTTTGCTTATATTTCTTACCTAGGCCTGTTTGAGTGAGAAAGGAAACAGCGTAGTTCGTCAGTGTTTTTCAACCATTGTGTACATTTTCCATAAAGATTTGTATGAGGAAAACGAAGGGAGATTATTTTCTCCTGTGTTATCAAGCAATCCTCTGTTATCAAGCAAAATGATTATATCTTTTTGAGTAGACATGATCAAAGAAACTTTTGCTTGTTTTCAGAATACCAGTTTTGTCAGAAAAAATAATCATGTCTGGCATATTAAGCACTAGGCTATAACTTTTATCATAAGTTTTGGAAGTACTTTTATTTAAATATAGTTAAATAATTATTGAGATTTTTCATATCAGTATTAGTACATAAGAGAAAAAGTCATTTGATAGGAAACCTTTAAAAGTACAAATCAAAGAGCATTATGGGTTATATACTGTGTGAGGCTATAACCTGTACCCAAGACACATTGCATGAGGTGATGGAAGATGGCAATTATACAGTGATGACCAAGGTAAATGAAACACAATTGTAATCCTAGCTCAGTGTGGTTTCTTAGATCTAAGAAACCGCACTGAGCTAGGATCACAATTGCACACACTGTATACAGATGCAATCAGTCAAAGTGAAAGAAAGACTTTCTTCACATATGATTGAAGGGTAATTTATGCTGTTTTGTTGTTCTACTATCTTTTGCTCTTTTTTAAATTTTGAGATTAGAACTCATAAATGTGTAGTTTCCCCATAGAATGGCATCATTGCAGGTATGGTGCATCATGTGCTTTAATATGCATATATGTATCTTATATATAACAATGCGCACCGTTATCATGGCCATAATTGTTGGCAACATAATTCATATTTGCGTGAGTATAAGCCCCAGGTTTGGAAACGCAAAACTGGATTTATTCTGTAGGAGAATAAATCCAGTTTTTCTTATTCTGTAGAAGAATAAATCGCCCCAACGGTTCTTCCACTTCCGCTGAAATTATGCTAATGCTTGTTTATTGAGAACCACACAAGCAATTAACTTTCAAGGAATTTAAACAATCTACCTCAAGCAGAAATTGTGGAAGGCAAAAACATACCAACAAGAACCAACTGACTATTCTGCCGTTCTTAGAAACTAGCACGGTACAATATACAAGTATACTGACGGACAACCACTGCCAAAAAGGTAGTAAAAAACCTGGGATAATTTTTTTCTCAGAGTATAGGAAAAGTGTATCATGCATTTCTTAACATTGGCTGACTGTCATGCTGATCAGCTGAATTATCATACTCTCTGTTTTCTAAATCTTGCAGAAATCATGATTTTAGAGTATGTACAAGCAACTAATTATAAACATGAAATGTGATACCAAAGTAGAATATGTATAGGAAAAATATGGTAAGCCTTGGTTTGATGGTGCATAAAAAAGCCAACTATTAATTAAAATGATGACAGTGTATTCAATTTTACTTTGAACATACTTTTCCATATTTTTTTAATTGTAGGAAAACACCCGACACGTGCAGGCTTCCAATATTGAGCAAGACAGTGCTAATTTCTGCAGTTGCACAACCCACTAGTTCTTTTGATCATCTGAAAGTCATTTATCAAAGAACAAGTCAGATCTACTCTGAGAGGAAATGGCAATGCTGATCAATCAGCTTCAAGTGCTTAGAGCAATGTTAGCTGGATTAAAAGTTCAAGGGTGCAGTGCCGTTCTTCAAGATGTATCTCAAAAAGTATATTAAAATTGGAACAACAATTTCTCTCATTGCATTACATTTCTACTCTGTGTTAGCAAAAATGTATAAAATATTTTAATAATAAAGTTTCTGTATTTAAATATAATCATAGCTTCCATAATTGTTCATCAGCTGTGTCCTAGTGTGAGATCTTGGTATCCTTTAAAAGAGACAGTAGCTGTAATATTTGATGATGTTTTCCCACTATTCTTGGTTTTAATGTTAACCACAGATACTTATGTAATTACCCCAGAACCTGTTGCCATTCAACTTGTCAATCAAGCCTGATCCACAGTGCAAACTGCATTGTCACTGTTGAGAATTGAATTCTACTCCTGGCTAGAGTTCAAATGTAAACAATAATAAGTGCATTTTAAATAATGTGTAGATGCTACGGTATGTTGACAAGTTAAATAGTAGGTGTTTCAACAAGAAATTGTTGACATTAAAAACAAAAGATACTGAAAAAAAATGTCAAATGTTACAACTACTGGCCTTTTAAATGAAAATTTGGAGACCAACTGAAGGGTGTGTGCACTAGTCTGAAATACGGCCAGAGCAGCAATTGGCAGTTTGGACAGGATAAATGATAAACTAGCAAAAAGTAGCTGCCCGATACACACAATGGGCTTAAATAACTGTTAACATATTGTCCATCAGAATGGATGGCATTCAATGCCTCCCCCTTGGTTCCTCATTCTTTTTCATTCTGGTATGACCTGTTCTTTAAAATTGCACTTAATTTGCACTTAATTTTTTTTAGTATAAAGTGAAAACTTGTAATCAAATGCCCATTCTGTCTCAAGTAATGTTGTTGTACTGCAGCAAAAGGCAAAGTGCATTAAATGGGTTACTGCAAGAAATTAGCTGCAAGATATTTGGATATCAACGATCCCACAGTTAATGAGTTTGTAAGAAAAAGAGATGGATCTTCCATCCAGTGCAGCTTGTGAAATTGGAACAGAAGGGTCAAATGTGGCATAACACATGGACACTATGTAGATATCCTTTAATCAAGCAAATGGATCCATGATATTCTCTGTAGGTGACGTACAATTCAAATGCCTTTAGTAGTACTCAGAATAACTCCATCCACTTAACTCCATAGGATATTTTGTAAAAAATTTTATTCAATTCTGTTGACACGTTCCCTTTATTATTGCATGACATTTTATCCAAAATACATATTTTTTGAGACTCACTTTTAACAATATCTATCAATTTTTAAAGTAGATCTTAAGTTTATACTAGTGTCCAAGATAAATGTTTACACCATAAAACTGTGAGGGAATGAGTTGTAGTTTCTATAATAGTACAACAACAGAGAAAATGTCAGGCTAACACTGCAGTGTTAAAGTATACATCCACACATCATTAGAATCAATGAATTATTGGTTTGAACATGAAAGTGAGATGGAAAGTTGCAAAAGAGCGTTTTCTTTGGTTGGCAGCGTTCCACAGGAAAACTGCAGACAATGGTTCTTCTAAGAAGAGACATCGCACACTGTCATGTAAGTTTCACACGGAAATTGATAGTGGTAAACTTAAAACAAGATGTGAAATGAATATGCTCCTTTGTTTCAATGACTGTACTGGGTGCAGTTATCTATAATTGACACTTTCACTTTCTTATTTTCACAAGTTTGCCATTCAGTCATTAAAGGTATACTGTCACCTGTTCCAATTTTGCCACAGTTACCATGGAAAGAGAAAATCTAACCAATCACAGACTTTAAACGGTTGGCCGCTTTTTAAAAAACAGCGCCCTCACACGGGCATTTTGAATACCAAGGAACGCCCCTTTGACCATATATGGGCATAGTTAGATTACAGGTGACTGTATACCTTTAAGGGTAAAAGTCTATAAATTATGCAGTAAGTGATTAACTGGCATAAAACTGCAAAATGGCTTTCAATATGCCTATATCTGGTTATGATGAACATCTCCAGTGAATTCATTGACTTGGGTGCAGCCAATCAGATGTAGTACACAAAATTGAAAAAGTACATTAAGTATGGAACTTACAAATTTTTAATTATTTGATAAGAAACTGCAGTATGGCTTTCAGTTCTCACATGCTGTTATGAGAAATATCTATACTGAGTGTAATCAGATTTGGTGAGGCCATGATTGATACATGGCTTCAATTAAAATAAAAATGAATATACACATTATCAAAAAAAATTTTAAAAAATCGCGTCAAGCACATACTCACATTCGGTTTTAATTGGTCCTTTCAAGAAATATTTAAACCAGAAAAACAAGAATGACAAAAGCAAATAAGGTCTGCAACTTGGGTACTAGAGGTCAACTTTAGGAACATGCATATGAACTTCTTTAGCAATAGGGCATGCAGATCCTACATAGATAAGCAAATGTTAATAAAAAAAATCAGCCAAATGTACAAAAAGAAAAGGTTGGAGAGTGGGGAAAAAATAATGTACAAAGGATACGGAAAAAAAATAATGCAACCTCATCAATCTTTTAGATCTCCCCCTCAGCTGTACTACCTACAGCAAAAAAAGCCTTAAACACAGTCCATAAAGATCATAAAGATTGGGGGGTATATGTGAGATTTGTGTAACGTACCCAATACAGTGCAAAACACTACACATAGGTGAATGCTTCATGGATTGAATCATTCACAAATCAAGTATATGCATGTTTGCATAGGGGTTGTTGCCAATATCTATCATAGAAAAATATGTCTTCCTGGCATTTGAATGGAGCTTTAGCATCAAAGTGGCAGACAATAGTCAGTAAACAATGTCAAAGAAAAAATTCAGAACTACAAATAGAAATGCACGTGATTGCCCATATTTGGGCCGGGGCGTTACATGTTAAAAAAATGCACGGATCTGAGGGCGCTTTCTCCCATAGCATTACACAGGTATGTGAATGTAGGTATGTAATAATAATTGTAAGGTATGAACTTTAAAGCTGGAACCATGTGTATCACAGGAATGCATCTGGCAGAAGCATCTACTTCGAATAAAAAAAGTTTACAGAGTGAAAGAGCTCTCATATCAAAAGGCAGCAAATCATTTTGCATGTTACTGAACATTTGCTGCAAACTATACATGCAGAATTTCCTCTAAAAGTTGGCATAACCCCACAGCAGTCAATTGTGGAATAAACACTTTCACCGATTTCAGTAACAATAAGAAAAGTACTTACACCAGATATACTGAAAACCACAGAAACAACACATTTAAGTGATAGCACAATTCTTTTTTTATATTGTACCATAAGTTTCAACATTTTTATCTCCTCAAACAACACATAGACTATCATGCCATTGCTCGTGATGCTTTCCTGTTGAGGCGGGACTCTAGCAGTCCCAGACAAGGTCCGATTTTTGATCTCATGAGGACATCACGTGCTAAGTTTAAGTATGTTTTTAAGATCTGTAAAAATAGTGTGTCTCAGATGAGAGCTAACGCCTTAGCGGACAACCTCTGTAACAAAAATGACAAGCAGTTTTGGAAGCGTGTTAACAGTAAAAAGAAGTTACCTTTATCACCAACCATTGATGGCTGTAATGAGAAACATGACATTGCAAATTTGTGACGTTACCATTTTGCAAGTCTGCTTTCCTCTGTCGCCAACAACAGTAATGAGTGTTTTGTGAAAGATATTATTTCGATTCTTTCATTCGATGAGGATATGATTGTCAATCTAACTGCCATTAGAAATTCCATTGCAAAATTGGCCAGTGGTAAATCTGCTGGTCCAGATAACATTACAGCTGAGCATCTAAAGTTTGTGCATTCACGCCTGCATGTTCCTCTCTCAGTGATGTTTACTGCATATTCATGGTTACTTGCCATATTGCATGATGGACACCACCTTGGTTCCACTTGTAAAGAATAAAAATGGTGATGTTACTAATTCTGGGAATTATCTCCCCATCGCAATTGCCACTGCCATTTCTAAGATGTATGAATTATTCATTCTTGATAAGTTTGATAGTCTAATGTACACAAGTGATCATCAATTTGGTTTTTAAAGAAAGTCACTCAACTGATATGTGTGTTTTTATTAAAAGAAATAATTGATTTTTATAAGCGTCACAATACCCCTGTTTTCCTTCGTTTTCTTGATGAGACAAAAGCCTTCGATAAAGTGAATCACTGGACACTGTTTCGCAAATTGATTGATAGAGGTTTGGGTTATCGATCTGCGCATAATGAGATCTGCATAATGATCTGCGCTCCCATTCCACACTGTCTATCTTTCTACACTATAGGAAAAAAATGCGAGACCGGAGCAAGAAAGTGACGCTTTCTCGCAATTGGTGAGAATCTCTTGTCATTCTCACTGCAGTGAGAAATGCACTCCTTGGTGAGAATGGATATTCTCACCAAGCACTCTTAGAATGGTGATTTTCACGGTGAGAATGAATTCACCGGTGAGAATCAACCAGACTCTTTGTTCAGTGGTAAGCAGGGCTCGACATTAACTTTTTAGCCTGGTAGTCCCATTTGGCTCCCACTTTCTGAAGTTGGTAGCCCAATGAAAAGGTCTGGTAGCCCCTGCATGAATGAAGAGGTTTTTTTTTTGTAAAGGGTATTTTTTTATTTATATCCGGACAATGAAAAATTTATTTTGCATGATTCTCTCCCGGAAGTGAATTTTCTAGTCATTTGACATCAATACCTGCAGATCATAGCCTTAGAATAACGGTATAGCAATAGCTTGTGAAGTGGACAACGGTGACGCCTCAAAGTTTGACGACCTATTCACACATACGCAGACTCAGCTCATATGCAAAGTTTGATGTTCGCCATGACAACGACTTTTCACTCAGCACGTGTAAACATAATATGGCTAAAAATAGATTGGCTATGAATTTCAGGATGACAACTCGGTACAGTCATGTTCCAAATACTTTCGTGGCTATTTTAGCAATTTTGTATATATTTCTCCACGATAGTACACTATCATGGGATGATCTCGTACACTTCGGAAAGCGTAATTTATGGATGGCCCGATAGCCTTTTCTTTGCAGTTTGAATAATTTTGTGTTTAATTGTGATTGTTGCATTGTGATTAAATAACTAAGAAAATGAATTTTAATTGGCCATTATTACCCGAGCCTGTCAACCTGGTACATCAGTTTAGATAATGATATTTTATTGAAAGTTTGTCGCAAAAAACTCGACTGCACTGTCGCCTCTTAATTTGCATAATAAAGTCATAGTATGGCCTTTTTATGTCTAGCTGGGTTGACTGTATGAGCGTCGGTCATCTCACAGGGATCAACATTTCGTCCACTAAGTTATAATTTCATGTCCCGGGCTTTGGTAGTCCGTGTGGGCTACCATTTCATGGGTTTTGGTAGCCCCAGGGAAAAGTTGGTAGTCTGTGGACGCGGGACTACCGCTAATTTCGAGCCCTGTATATGCCATGTTAATTTCATAAGTGTTTTCAAGAGATTTTCATTTGACTCTAGAAGCTTCATGTAGCATTTACATTACTGTGAAAGGCTGTGATTTTCGCTTTCTTTTCTCTGAATTTCTTGTCCCTTTACAAGCAATTCATTCTGAAAAATACAAATAGTTCAGGGAAGAGTGTAAATCTTTACTGTATGACCAAAAATTGTTAACATCGCAATTTGATGAAAGAAATCAGTAATAATTTAAAAATGAGACAAAAACAAGTTGAAAAATTGAAGCTGAAAAAGATATTTATGATAATGATTAGAATGGACTGCAGACAACTCGGTCGCTGTATGTTATTTACATACACAACAGCGACAATCTTCAAAAATTTAAGCACTTACTCATAGCTTGGGCCTAACAAAAATTTGAGGTCCCGACTCCATGCTCATAGTATACTGTAACTGTTGTGAAACGAAAGTGAATTCAGTATGAATCAGTGCTCAACGAAAACTTATCTGTTGATAAACCACAGGGGATTCGATCTCCGATGATGACGATGATGATGAATAAATATTTAAAAAATGAAGAAAAATAAAAATATATTTGGACTCAGTATGGTCATGTTTTGAAGGGTACCGCAAAATCACCATTTTCCAACCCAAATGCATTTTCGTCAAATCTGTATTCTTGTAAATCATGTGCTGAGCTTATTTTTTAACATAACCTCACTTGTCTGGTATTATTAGAAAGGGAATTTATTCTTCTTTAAGATGACATATTGTACTAAGCAATATCTTCTACAATTTTTGTGAAATATGACCAAAACTTACCCCATACCCCAAAATTTAACATTGCAAATTACAGTAAATCTCAAATTCTACCAATTTTTTAGCTTGGCATAATAAAAAATGCAATGCTTTGAATGAAATCTGTTTTATTTGATGCAGGGACGTGTCAGAAATATGAAATAGACTTTTAATAGAAAAAATATTGGGACTCTACAGCTGTAACAGTCACATTTTGAAGGGTACCGCAAAATCACAGTTTTGCAGATTTGCATGCATTTTTGTTAAACCTATCATCATTTAAGTCATCTGCTGAGGTTGTTTTTGAATATATTAAAAGTCTATTTCATATTTCTGACATGCCCCTGTACCAAATAAAACAGATTTAATCGCAATAATGGCCAGACTTTTTGTGTCTACCTCAAAAATTTGTAAGATTTGATTTTAGCTATGACTGCAATTTTCAATGTAATTTTTGGGGTATGGGGTAAGTTTTGGTCATTTATACTGAATACTATACAATATATTGCATATTACAATATGTCATTTTAAAGATTAGTAAATTATCTTTCTAATGATACCTAACAAGTGAGGTTATATTCAAAAACAACCTCAGCAGATGACTTAAATGAAGACAGGTTTAACAAAAATGCATGCAAGGCTGCAACGCTGTGATTTTGCGGTACCTTTCAAAATATGACTGTTACAGCTGTAGAGTCCCAATATTTTTTCTATTAAAAGTCTATTTCATATTTTTGACATGTCCCTGTACCAAATAAAACACATTTAATCGCAATAATGGCCAGACTTTTTGTGTCTACCTCAAAAATTTGTAAAATTTAATTTTAGCTATGACTGCAATTTTCAATGTAAACTT
>LD345023.1:216277-228864 GCA_001465055.1 Ptychodera flava
TGCAATACGCAAAAATGCGGCGACTTTGTCCATGTTTCTGTGAGAAAAAGCTTTGTTAAGCATTTTACATGTAACAAGATGGAGCAGTTTTTTCGTTAAAATGTGGTAAATTTTGGCGAAAACGTCCCGCGTGTCAATAGCCATTTTTTGTCTATTGACAGGCACCTGTCCATAGTCGGATTCTGTCTATTGACAGGCGCCTGTCAATATAGCCACGGCCATTTTAGGAAATACAGTGGCCATCTCATCTTTATCTACTGTATTCAGCGTTCACAAATTTAGAACTCCGTCTGTCCCTGGTACTGTATACACGTTTTTGAAACACTTCGATGTCATTTGGCTGGCGATTCCATAGAAAAATCCCACATTTGTCCACTAGATAACTCCTTGATCACAAATACACAGCCGACGGTCACGCGTGGCCGACGGTACTAAAATCTAACTTCGCGCCGATCAAGCCTCATGACGTTCCCGGAAGTGCGATCTATAAATCATTACGCGATTGATAACATAGTCCCATTTTTAAACGCTACGATTGGTTTTTCATTTGCACCAATTCGTTATGTTTCATACTAAATATTGCATTTCATTTATTAGTTTCATGAAAATGGTTATTTTCATTATAGAAAGATTCACAAGAGAGTAAGAATTCTTTCAGCACGAAGAATCAATATCAATGTGCGAACTGAACTTGATGAACCTAACCGTTACCTGAGAGTGTAAACATGTCGCGTTTCGGCTGCTCGCCTTGGACGTTGGCGAAGTAGCGTATACTGGATTTTCGTAAGGCGGCTCGGGATAGAGTGTAATCTTAAACCTAAAATTTGTGCTCAGCAATATGGACAAAAGCCTCCACCTCAATCCATGTCGTCAGAAGGCGAGATTTTGTGAGCGACATCGATGGGACACAGACTGTGCACTGTGCACAGTGGCACAGTGCACTGCACATACAGTATATGGAATCTGCAGCTTTCCAGCTGGAGCACGGCCACTTGCTTGGAGGTAGTAGCGGGTCCTTGCTTATATATGCTTTTATATACCAAACATTGAATGCATTGACATTTACTTGTCTGTTTCTACAATGAAAGTTCTCGTCTGTCGATATTTTTACATGTAAGGAAGAAATTTCTAGTTACAAAGTCCACGACCGGTTCATGCTCGTCTACGTGTACAGACGTACATTTCGTACCTATCATTCGCAGAAAATACAGGGTTTATTGCAAGACACACATGACAAGTCTCTCTGTTTTAAAAAAAGGTTTTCCTAAAAATTCAGTTGATGATCCAACCATGTTTACCAACCAGATCGTCGAAGGGTATACATAATATTAGGGTGGTGCTCCATGATACTAATAACGTCACTATATTACTACTAAAGATGCTCCTATATCCATCCTAAAATAGCATAGCTGTGGGTCCATAGCTGTGGTGTTATTTTCGGACGGGATTTCTGATTTTTACGTGCTGGTTTTGCGGCGTTTATGACGTAAAAGTCAAAACTGGCACGTAAAAGTCAGAAATCCCGTCCGAAAACACCACAGCTATGGACCCACAGCTAAAAATAGCAATGGTGCTGAGTTATATCGCGTCCAGCAGCTGAACAGTGCTTAAAAGCTGTCCATTATCTACTAGTTATTATAATTTGAAAAGTGAATTGTCTGTTATAAAATAAATAAATATTGAATATAAATGAAAGATCTTTAATATGACCTGTCACAAAGTTCAATGGTACACTTTTTCCTGAAGTAGTGGGCAATACATGCAATATGTCTTATCAGGCTTGCTGCATATTTGCATATTTACTGGTACAACATGCAAAAAAGAAAGAAAACAAAGTGGGAAACTGTTTTTTCTCTGTGGTCTAGGCAAGAAATAACACAGGTTGGTCTATATGAAGTAAAAACATGATATTGTTGCGGCAAAGTGAAAGTAAACCTGATTAAGATCAGATGTAGTAATTTTCTAAATTTTACATGTGCTGGTTCTTTGCCGTTTGGATTTCTTTGTAGTTTGCTTCTATACATCTGATCATATCCATTTATGGGATTAGCTGTCAACTTAGGCCTGTTAATAGTTTGGAAACCTAGAGATGGTCCATGATTTAGGTTCTAAACTAAACTTTTGACAATTTCAGCTTTGAAACCTAAAGATACCATAGGGTTCTAAAGTAGACTTGCAAGAATACAGTTTTTGTTAGCTCACATTTGGTTATACCAATGTGAGTTAATCGTATAAGCTTAAGTCGATGGCGTCTGTATGTATGTGTATATGTATGTATGTATGTACATACAGTATGTCCGTCAACATCAAAAACACGCAAACCGCTGCACGTTTCAGCTTGGTATTTGGTGTGTTGATGCATCCTGGGCTATAGATGGGATTTTGTTCAAATGAAGTCTGCATTGCCAAAATTATGCAAATGAGCTTACAAAATGTGAAAATGGTCAAGAATTAATATCTTGAGAACCGCTGTTTTGATTACTTTGAAAATTTGTGTGCAAGTACCTTAGGTAAATCTTATGCAGTTTTATAAATATTGTGAAGATATCCTTAATTTGTATTTTTACTAAATTTTTTGGTGATTTTTCTCATTTTCAGTAAAAATTCTTCTCTGAAACCGCCAGCTCAATCCCTCTCAAATTTGTGTTGGATCTTTGCAAGGGTGTTACTCTTCTAATTTGTTGAAATTACGACAAAATTGGGAAAATTACTATTTTGGAGCAATTTTGTGATTTTTGGTCAAAAAATCTTAAACAGTATTTTCTTTTCAAAACTCCTTGACAGACAGCTTTTATATTTGGTACACAGACGTACAGAGATGACAATAGTTAAATATGTGGAAATTGTCCTGAAATATACAAATTTGTATTTTTAAGACAATATTGTCATCTTTGGTCAAGAAAACTTGTTCTCAAAATTACTTGTTTTGATAGCTTTGTAATTTGGTATAAAGTCCCGAGGGATGTTAATGGATAAAGTCTCTGCTCAAAGTGTTGGGAAACCCCCAAATTTGTATATTTTAGGTAATTTTCTCAGTTTGTGACCTTAAATGACCTACACCAACCCAGGATATGTTGTGAGACAGTTTTGAAGGCTGTGAACATAATTTTGTCATATTTGGTATCAATTTGTAAGAAAATTTGATCCAGAAAACAAAGCTTAGGTGAATTTTTTCATTGCGGACCAATTTTTGCAACTTTTCTATGTAAGACATACAAGAACTGATGAGAAATTTGGATCCAGGATAATTCCAGATGATGTAATCACCATCCACAGTGGAGGGCATTTCACCATCTGTAACTAACTTAAGTGCTGTTTACATTAGAATGATAACACTCATGGCATTAATTAAAAAATCCCCAAGGTTGTAAATATATTTCCTGTCATCTGGCATTATGTAATACCAAGGGATGGAACATTTGATATTCAGGAGGGGGTGGGGTCTAGAAGATTGATGAGGTAGCATTACTTTTTTACCAGATCCCTTGTACATTTTTTTACCCACTCCCACCTTTTCTTCTTATCAAACCTTCTCTGTCTATTTTTTGTTGATGACATTTGTATTTAGGATCTGCTTGTCCCATTGCTATAGAAGTTGATATGCATGTTCCTAAAGATGACCTCCAGTACCTAAGTTGGAGACCTTATTTGCTTTTGTCATTCTTGTTTTTCCTGGTTTAAATACTTCTCGAATGGACCAATTCAAATCTAATGTGAGCACACTGTCCTTGACGGTATTTTTTCAGTCTCTTATGGGTCTTATTCAAAGAAACCTCTTGGAAAACTAAGGACATTTTGAGATTGGTTTATTAAACATTTGCAGCTTGTGGGGCTTTAAGAGACATATTGCCTGGTTTTGAATCTAGTTGCATCTTAACATATTGTACCGGTAAATCAAAGAAGAGTGTATACCAGACTTTAATTGCTGTTTTGTATATGTTTTGACTGGAAGATTCAATTGTGTGTGGATACTCCACAACGTTTGACCCAGGGGCTCAGTATTGTCCACACATGGTTAAAAGGGTGATCGAGTCACTTGCTACGTCATCATAGCTGCAAACAATAGAACATGCACTCTACCTGTACGACGTGTGCATCCACTGTACGGGACGGTGCTCACTGTAAAAATTACACCGTGGTTTTGATGGAAATCTATCTTCATACAACTTATTGTCAGAGCTTTTAGCATGAAAGGGGATGTTGTTAGTGATGATTGAATGATCATTATATTATCTTCGAGTTGTAAGTTTTAAATGTTTGAATTTCGATATATATACAAAGTATTTAAAAATCCCAACAAAATAATTTGAAAAGGACATGTTACTCATCAAATTGTAAATTTTCCCATTTCATATAGGGGAGGGGGGTGATGTTAAGTGATGTAGCATTGTAAATAGGCTGGTGACCCTATATTTTTATTTGATGCATACGCATATGTGCAATATCTGAACATTATGTGAAAATAAAGAAAATTGTTGGATTGGAAATTTAAATAATTCTACAAAGTATGGATAAGGTGTGGCTATTACTTTTAAGTTTTCAGCAGCTTTAATTGTTTTGGAAGGCCTGAGAAGTGATTATTTTAATTCTTATGCACATTTTCAGTTGAAAACTAGCTAAAACTTTCATTCATTATTCAATGTGGTTCACATGTAAAAACAAGTGCAGCATTTTAAGAAAGGAACTGAAAGTAAATATATTGCATTGGACAACGCTTACGGGAGATTCATACATGCAATTTCTGTTATTTGAATGGGATAAAGTGGGTGTATTTAAAATCCTTCTAGCTGCCAAATTAATCTGGTGACATATTGATTTTTTTCTGGTTATCTCTTCCTCACATGTACGGTAAGTCTTACTGTTAGAGAAAAATAAGGAAAATTGTGGGTGAAAAATTTAGTGGCTCGATCACCCTTAACAGTCTGTGCATATGTTATGTTCATATTCAGATTTATATGTGATTGTTTTTTGTTGTTGGAACTTGATAAATTATGTCAATTTTTATTTTTTGTATATGTATCAATTACAGTGCAATGGTATAGTGATGAAGCTCATTCCCCTATCCTCATTTGTTCTAAAAAAAACCCCATTTCTGTTTTGTTTCTTAGCATTGCAATGCCCGTATCTCAAAAATGTCTAAACTCCAACTTGATGTTGACATAAATTTGTATATTTTGTTAATAATTCTGTATGGAAACCTTTGCAGATATTACAATTGTGCATTTGGCTAACATGGCCCACTTTTTATGCTTCTTTTGCAAATTTAATGAAGATTTTCAATTATGGATGTAAATCAAAATTTTTATTTGTCAGTATTGCAATGAATGGGCAGATTGTCTGTGTGCTTACAATGTAGGAGCTAAATTGTCCTGTAAAAATGACATGAAGAAAATCAAGCAGAGAATAATTTGGTTGTTCAGACAGCATTTTAATGTTTACAAAGTGTTGACAATATTTTAGTCAGTCATCTGATGGCCTGTGTTTTAGTGGTACTGTAATCCACATGTACTATGCTTCATAGTGTGTGTTTTAAAGGCTATGAGCTTATCTTCATATTAATCAACAAATCTTCACTCTATGCCTATTTTATTCACTAAACTTCAGAAGTAATACCGGTATGCTTTGTGAACAGGTCTCAGCATATTACAAAATGGAAAACTTCCACATTTCCCAGAAGAGGATATCTTGGAAGAACTAATACATGGACAAAATCCTTCTCAATGCATCTCAAAACTGCGTGAAGGTTTCTCTAGATTAGGGCTGTATCAGGTACGTCCAGTGAAAACCACCTTTAACAACCTATCACAGTCATATCACGTTATGCAAATTGAAAGCAGCAGTGAGTGTAATGTAAAATTTGGAATGTATAAGATGGCATTTTGAAATTTGTTGGAGTTGAAAGCCCCAGCAGTTTGATTTTTGACAATGTTCCCATAAACTCTTTGCTTCATACAAACTTGATCATTTTAGTCTGCTACAAAGAAAATTTTAGACCACTCTGGTTGTTGACGTGTCAGCCAGTATATGTGCGACAAGCAGTATCAAGTAGTTTTGTTTTGATAAGTGGATTTCTGTCTTGACATGAATTAATTCCTTTTCAATCAGGCAGACACACAGAGCCAAATGAATGTACTGAGTGTTTCAACAGGTGTACAGAGAAGGCCAAGTCTCAGAAGTTTACGCAAATACAAATCACCCAAATATAAAGGCACAGTTACTAATACTTTACTGTCCCACTCTGTGTAGTTTACTAGTGTTAACTGACTAGGTGGCTCAATGTCTTGTTACCAGATGTGTTTTCTATTTGCTTCTTTCAGTTATGTCAAAACTGTGGATTTTTTTTCTTCTGTGACCAAACCCTGCAAGTGTTCTTACACTGAAAAAGCTGACATTACTTCTGGCCCCTGAGAAGGATCAAACAGTTTTATGCAAGAAAGTGTTGTTTATTCCATGCTGCTTAAACACTTTAAAGAGAAATTTCAAGTGAGTATTCTTCTTATCATATCAACGGTGTTAGTGTTGGTAATGTCTCGGTCCCTCTATACTGTGGTAATGTTTAGTGCTGGACTGTCATGTCTGTAGACCAAATCTATGCCAAGGTAACCTAGAAACAGATTAAGCATGATTGTGGAGAAGTCAAAAGTGTATGTAAAAGGTCATATGAACTGGTTACTTGATACGTACTCTGCCATATTTTACATTTCCAACAAAATCATAACATATAATACCAGGGTCTATTTTGTAATGCAGCAGCACTGGAAAAAAATTAGAGTGACATGATTGCCCTGCTTTCACAAACATTAAAGGGAGTTCACACATTGATGACATACCAAATTGCCTTGACATTAGACTATAGTGAATTCATGCTCTATTTTTTCTTGTAGGTGTGAGAAGACATGAATTACACTTCTGATGTCCTCAACTTTGCTACAGGTTCACTTAAAGAGCCAATATTGGGGTTTGCCACTAAACCAATGATACACTTTGTTGAAGTTAGAAATAGTTTTTTGCTTAGAGATAATACCTGTGTAAGTAATGATATTGCCACGACCTACCCCAGACCATCCCCTGCCATCAATGCATTGTTGAGCTTTATGATCTTGCCTTTAGCAATCATTTTTTTACTGGTATAAGTGTAATGTGCAGTGCATTTGCTTCAGTACAAGCATACAAGTTCACGTAAGCTTGCATATCTAGCAGTCAGGAAACAAAGATAAACTCTGCCAGGGGTATGCTGGAGGATCTGCAGTGACACACAGCCTGCCTATCAGAAGACAAATTTGTGGATCTGATACTTGAAAGCTTTTGGACCAAAGGTCATAAGTAAAACATGTAGAGTGATTTGGAGATTATCTGGAACGTGGTGGAGTCTGGTTGATGTACAGCTTGATTAAGATAAACTGACTTGCAGAAATAAAATATTTGCTCACATGCAACATCTGAGACTGAAGAAAAGCAGACATTGATCTTGCATGTGCCGGAAAGTCTTACTTTGATTTGAAGATTTATTAGACTGACGATTTTCATGCGTTTGTCAATTTAAGTTACAAAATGATCAATGTACTATGTCAAGTGTATTGTGCTGCAGCTTTGTACAAGCCACGTGATCTACTGGTTACTGTTGTGCTCTGTATCATTAAATCGCCTACATTTCATCAATTTTACATTTTCCACGTGAGCTACACGGATAATATCCTGCCAAACAATTCCTTTATGTCATAAGAAGACACCTATTTCCAGTGTGGAGAAATGCCATCAGTGAGAATCCTTTGGTACCAACAAGAGTGATCACTCATCTGTTTTTAATGCTAACTTGTTTTTTTGTGTTACACATATTGAATCTGTTTTTGAACAACATGTTATTTTGAATTACAGTGTTGAAAGAGTTTGTATTTCAAATTGTCAATTGTCTCATGTTCTGATGCCATTTATGATGGCTTGTTTCTTTTTATCCAGTGTTGTTGCATCAGTTTGAGAAAGTTAATTTGTTAATTTTAACCATATAATGAAAGTTCTATTTGAAGATTCACGCTGTGTTCAGGCAGACAAGTCCCTTACAAGGAAAAGGTGCATTTCAAGAAATCAGTGAAATAGGTTATAGTTTTTTGTGAGCTAACTTCAGTATGTGTATATATATACCAAAAAACATTAAGAGGACTTTTATGCTCTTGGAAGTATGTATGTATGTATGTATGTACAGAGTTGGTCAGGGAAATACAATCAAACATTGAAACTGCAGCACCTATCTTTCTAGTTATATGTGTTCCAATTAGGGTGTTTATTTGGGGGGGGGGCATTTCGGAGATTTCTTGTTGCGTTGAAATTGAAATGTAGCTCTCTACACATATCAATGTCAGTTTTGTTCAAAACATGCAATATTGTAATTTGGAGCAAAGTGTGCTGTTTGTGATAAAAAAAATACCAAACCTGTCATTCTTATAATCCCCTGGTCCAACTGCAAGCACTTTAGAACATTTCCACATTTCAACTTTGTGTAGTTGTATTTTGTGTGAAGATACATGACTAACTATAGATTGGAAAAAATGTAAAAGTGGTAAAAACTTAAAAAGTACATGTATTGGTCAGATTTTTTGAACTTAGTGCAAGTACTTTGAGTAGACTTTTTGTGACAGTGCCATCCTCGTTAAATTACTGAGAGGCAGTTTGGCGCATACCACTGTCATTTAGGTGTGGCAGCATTAATAGGACTGCCAGATTGTTAATCGTAGTTTAAAGAAACTGGTTCAAAGAAACCATGAACTGCCAAACACCATTCCAGACATTTCATTCATTTTGATGATCTGCCACAACCAATCAAATGTGTACTCATCTTACATTGATCACTTCAAAACTATTCAATGTTACAAAAGATATGTTACAGTTGGTTACATTTAAATTGTGTTTTCATTCCACTATACATTTGGCAAGATATATGTATTAGCTTTCAAAAAAAAAATCAATCTTTATACAATGCTTATGTCATTGATTTGAAACTGCTGTTTACATGGTTTTTGTTAATTTACTTGATGCTTTTCTCCTATGTATTGTCAATTTTCGCAGTTTTATAGACAGAAATTGAACATTGGGTATACATGAACGTGAAACACTGGTAAATCTATTTCAAAAGGACACAAACATACAGTGTAAATGTTCCGGTCTCAACCTTGACAAATCAAAATATCCTGTTGTGTCATTAGCATAGTCATCAATAAAGTTTTCACAAATATACCTTCAGTTGTAGTACATCTTGTATCACTGTAATGACCATAAATATGTGTCACTCACCGCTTCAAAATACCAATGATCTCCTCCACTCCAATGATAAATATTACAAAGCCAAAACGAAAACAATATTCGTATGCAATGTTTCCTTATAGCATTTTAAATCTCGCCGTGGTTGTATCAGTACAGCAATATGTTGAAGTAATACAGGACTGTGATTAGTAAAGGCCAGAGTGAAGTCAAATTCGTAAATTGCTTTGAAAGGAATTTCGGGATGACTTGACAGGAACAAATTACTCACATGATCTGTTAGCCTTCTTTGATTTAAACATTAAAATTGACCTCATTTGCGTAAAAAAATTATCAAAATTATGTGCAAAAGCTTTGTAGACCAGCTGGCCAGGTTGCTACGTAAATTTCTAGGTCATAGGCCATGTCCATTTTAAGAATCAGAAGTAAAGTATTATTTTTCAGAATTTTCTTTGACCTACATGTACCCTATAGCCTGGCATATAAGCTACTATGGGCCATGTCTTATTGTGACCTACATAAGAATCCATGAGGGCTAGGTTATATTGAAGAATGATCAGGTATGGGACCAAATTGCATACCGAATTTTGGGTTGCCCCTGACCTTAGATCCTTATCCCGTACCTTATTAATTATGCACATATCTAATTCTATAGGCTAGACAATAGAGCAAGAGGTAAGGGTGGAGTATGTGGGCAGGGTTGAGTATGGTAGTCTGGTTCCCTGACCCATATCCCCGGTAGAGGGCGTGGGGAAATATAGGGTCAGGTACCGGGTAGCCATCTTGAACAGAATTTTGTTCAAGATGGCGGAGGTTAGTCACCTGATAGAACATGCTACAATAAATATGGTTGCTACCATGTAAACGCCGGTCAAAATTCGACTGGATCAGAATATTATGTTCGAACACCGGTATCAGAACCAAAAACATTGGCACACGAGACAGGAAACATAAACTGAAAGGATTAATCCAGAAGTACGGGGAAATTGAGGTGATTGAAGGCTGGATCGCAGCAGTACTTGTGGCGCGTATCGAACGCGCTAGGGTCATTGAGGTCATCGCCGACTGTGGCGTGACCCCAATGACCAGAGCACGTTCGATACACGCCACAAGTACTGCTGCGATATCACAGCTAATTGAAAGCAAACTTTGTTGGAACTGTGAACGATGATTGATTTCGATGAATAGAATGGTGTCCGAATTTCGTGAAAAATGCCAGGCATCATGTGGACGTTCTAAAAGTATCAAGAGGTGTGCTAAATCACAGTGGCTAAATCATGGAGGTAAAAAGTCTTTCTTTCTACCTCCACGGCTTTGTGGTACAAACAAGAAGTTGGTGTCAAGTGAGCCTGAAAGTGCGAAACCCAAGAAACACGAGAAACAGTTACAAGTGTTACTTTCATCCAATCACAGCTTGTTTTATTTTAACCCAATAGCGTCCATGTTTACATTAGCCGGTACCTGACCCTATATTTCCCCACGCCCTCTACCGGGGAAATGGGTCAGGGAACCAGACTATGAGTATGGGAGAAAAACTTTTTGACAAGGTGTCACGTGACCAGGATGACCTTTGACCTAAATTTCACAAAATAAGGTGTTCAAACCATATTTTTTCACATTCTCAAGTAGAAATTTGCAGTCCTCAAGTTTGAAGTGCAATGGGACCAAGGATATTTGTTTCGATTGTAAACTTGCATGTAAGGCTCCAGAACATGTGGCCCTTATGAACAAATAGTTCTCTGCAAACTAAATTTGTAATACACGTGTATTTTCAGAAAGCCCTGGTATTGGCAAATGCTGTGATTTATATTTCGCAAACATTGTTTACATAGGTATCATATGACAGTAAATTTGAATAACCTCTCAAAAATCATTTTTATTTCTTCCCCTGTACAAATACTTGTTTTGCTGATTGAAATTTGTGAGCTAGATTAGCAACTATTGTGTCAATATTGCAAAGTGTGTCTGTGAATTTTGTTTGGGGCAACATTGTAGTCTTGACTGACGATTTTCAAGCTGGTGATTGGTCCCCATTATAACACCTTTATTAGTCAATACTGCTGTTGGTGCTAATTTCGACCAGAAACACTGCAACGTTTGTACTGCAAAAAGTTTACTCTTGAGAGGTTATTGAAATTTACAATCACATGATCCTCATGTAAACATGATAATAGAATACAATTTACAGCATTCACAAATATCTAGACTTTCAGAAAATATTAACATTGTGGGGTTAAAAGCTCAAATTTCTTTGCAGAATTCATCCTCTGGAAGCTTGGCCCAATACTTGTCCTGCGCCCTCAAAGATCATGGAATACATGAGCATGGATGGCTCCAACAATCATGTACATGCATTCTTGTGAAACCATACTTACTGATTTACATGCAATCAGAATATTGAGCAGTCTTCATTATAACGTGAAAATCAAAGCATTTAACACTTCTGCCAAGTGTTTCATGTGATTATAATGAAACTTCTGCAAAGAATAGGTGACATAGATTTTCGGTGATACACTTTGCTTGAAATAACAGCTGTTACATTTGGCAGTCATTGCACATTTCGCTAATGAACCTGCATGTGATTATTCATTATGTCTCTTGCTGTTAAATACACGTCAATCGAGGTATGTAATTGTCTCACAACTGACATTGTACGAGCAGAAGTACGGCCTCGTACTTGCACAGAACGAGTGACGTAATGTACCCATACTTTCAAAATACGAGTGATGTACAATGCTGGTTTATCATACACAGCAAGATTTTGACGTAAGGCCGTAAAATTCATAAGTGAAGCTGCGGTTTGTTTTAGGAACTATTTTTAGACCCCCTCCAATCTTGAACTCCAAAATCCGGTGCGGCTTCTATGCGCACATTTGTCTGGACTCAACTACGTCACGTTGAAAATTGCCAGCAAGGAGACTATTATTATGGAAATGACCACAGCTGCATTTCTCCGCAGTAGGGAGACTAAGTTATACATTTTCTCAGCTTTTCTCCTCTTTCTTTCGAATAAAGATGATAAACCCTTGCACTTCCAAGCCTTAAATAATTGTACACGCCGCTGTCCCACACAAGCACTTATGGAGTTCGCGCGCACCCGGAGACTGTCATGTGGGAAAAATTCTGACAGGTCACGTATGTGCACTTCCGCATGCCACGCCCTCTATATGCTCTCTGTATTTACGTATCGTTTATAATCAAACCGGCGAGTAGGGTTTGGGCGAAGTCTCGGCGATTGAATACGTAGAAAGAGTGTCGTTTATAATCAAACCCGCGAGTAGGGTTTGGGCGAAGTTTCGGCGATTGAATACGTAGAAAGAGTGTCGATGAGAGTT
>LD345024.1:0-10047 GCA_001465055.1 Ptychodera flava
TTTTATCCGATATATCCTTGGGAAACTTTTTTCACTCCAAGCCCGACTTTCTAAACTACAGTTAATTTCTAAACTTAGAACGGTATTTAGAAAGTGATAATTATCGTTTTTATCCGATATATCCTTAGAAAAATTTTTTCAACCAAAGGCCCGACTTTCTAAACTTTCTAAACTACTGCTAATTTCTAAACTTAGAACGCTATTTAGAAAGTGATAATTATCGTTTTTTTTGCCGTGTTTATCGTTTTTAGCTAGTTTAGCCCCCATAGGGAATACATGTAGTTTAGAAATGGCTTTCAGGAAAAGACACAATTCCGCACCTAACTCGAATTTAGAGATGTAGTGGGAACATTGATGATGGTTTATTGAATGAACTATGCCTTTTTAACCCTTTCACCGCCATGGTTTGTCCCAAATCCATTGTTTTCTATGGTAAAGTTGGACCAGTATACAGGGAACTGGGGGTGAAAAGGTTAAAGTTAAATTAGTCTCCAAACTCAGCAACAGCCATTTTGTTCCCAAACGAACAGCCGCTAATGTTTACAGTTACTCTCGCCGTGTATCAATCAAAATTGTGTATTGCGCTCTTGTTTACATGCATGCTGTGACTAATGTGAGCTCGGTTTCTGGACAACTCGACCCCAAACCGACTCGACCCCAGTCAACTCGACCCCGAGTCAACTCAACCCCGGTCAACTCGACCCCGTACCCAAGTCAACTCGACCCCGAACCTTGAGCAACACTAACTCTGTATCATGTGCGATTATTTTCCACCTATTTTGACAGTTATTCCGTCTCTCTGTATGTACGAATCTTCATTAACGTACGTACTCTATCCCACGCTTGTACGACAACTATTTGACTACTAAATTGCCGAAAAAGATAGCGCAATTAAGGTGTCAATGTAGGCCATAGAGGCAGAAGTACGTCCATTCACAGACGCAACGACGTTTATATGCATGAAAACAATAGAACACAAATATATTTGCATAAGTGTGTACAACGAACGCTTTGGTTTTTGATTCGCGTTCACATCACGTTCCGGCATCACGTCCAAAACGTCAACTTCAAGTGAAACTGACCAGTGCCAGGTAAATACTTAAACTGGTAGGGCAAGTTATATATCAGGTCCAGTTGACTTTGGTTCGGGGTCGAGTTGTCTTGGGTTCGGGGTCGAGTTGTCTTGGGTACGGGGTCGAGTTGACCGGGGTCGAGTTGACGCGGGGTCGAGTTGACCTGTTACCTTGCGAGCTCAACCAACCCAAGCGGCCAGCGGGGCCATATTGATCCCAAACTAACTTCTGCTCCTTCTTATGTTTACAGTGACCTTCGCTGTGTACCAATCACAAGCTGTGACTCTGATGCTCTTGATTATTTGCATGCTGTGAGCAAAACCAACCTTTTAAAGTCAGGGCCATATCGACCCAAATGTGATCAAAGGAAAATTGGCGGCATTTGACTCTCAACCTGAGATAGCTATATTCAGCAACCAGTCCCAGGGTAAGTAAGGGTGCCTTAATTTCGGGATGATATAATTAGTATGAGCTGTGGAAACACAGCTATCTGTGGCATGGGTAGCGGGGTTGAACATTTGATGACCCACATAGACACATGCTACCCATTTCCATAGCTAATTAGGGCCGTTGAAAATAAAAGCTGACCCATCATGACAAACATAAATCTTTCATTAAAGGGAAAAATTCAGCGCCGTGGGCGCTCAATAGGCAACGCTGTAGTGACGTTGGTTGTTGGCAAACTCTTGGCGGGATCGTTAAACACTTGCTTAGTCGTTGGCTTATTAGTGAAACATAAACATCTGTTACACCAGGGCCTACCGATTATCACCTTTGCCTGAATATTACGGAAGTGTGCAGGGTTCACACGATTCGAGCCTAGCTTATAACTAGGGTTTGTGGAGTGGCCGAGGGGTTGAGGTCTGGTCGACAGACCTTCCTTGACTTTGATGTCTTTGCTAGGTGACTGGATGCTGTACGTTGTGAGTTTGAATCCCATCGAAAATGTACTGAATTCAAATCACAGTCGTTTGTGGTTCGGAGACGAATTTCCCTCATACAATTTACTCGATAAACAGCAATGATGCATGGCTTTCAATACATCTCTGAATTTCTGCTAACCTTTTTGCATCTAAGTAGATCATATGTGTGCATATTCTGTTGCGATTTCCGACGGGACCCGGTTTGACAGGAAGATGCAAAATGAAAGTCTTGACTTAGTTTAATTTCCTCGGGCACTGTATTGAGTTCAAATCTAGCCCTGAGCGTCTCGCGACGTGTACGGTACAAGGGCGCACACTGGACAGGGTAAGGGGGAAGTCTAGCAAATAAATTATAGCCTCAAAGGATCGCAGCAGATTGTGATTGTGAGCAATCGTAAGCCAGAACCTTCTACTGTTGTAGCTTTATGATTTTTTGTAGGCAGTGATGTAAATAATAGCCGGTCACCGGTAAAAAACGCGGGGTTACACGCAGCTTACAACCGGCTATAAAGACGCATGGGAAAAAGATAACAAGAAGACATGAAAAAAACCTTGTGAACTTGAAAAACAAATCTTCATCCATTCGTATTTATAGTGTAAGTTTAGGTATTTCGAAACAAATCACAGAAAAGGGTGAACAAATTTTGAGTAAAATTGAACTAAAAAATTACGATCCTTACTTTAAGAGCTTGGTATGCAACAGCATGACCCAAAGTATAGTAAGCGCAGGTTGCGTATCCGGTTACCTCGGAAAACATCGACAACCATTCGCAGTATGCAAATGGCATGTGACTGAGACGCAGTGGAAAAGTTTTCCATAGTTCCATAGATGATCATGCATATTTGAATGCCATATACGCTGCTTTTCACGGTATGTAAGCCAGAAAACTTCAACAATAGGAAACAACTAGTAATCTATAGTAAATGGTCAGCCAAGTATTTTGAAATACATTGGTAAAGAAAGTTAATGAGGCTGATGTGTCCCTCAGGAAAGCTGTGCAGGCCCGCGGCTGTCGTCGATGAGTGTGGAAGATCACAGTCCGATCAAACAACGCAATGTTGACATAGCCAGTACACTGGTAACGACGTGATCGACGGTAAAATTTCAAGTCCACTCAGGTCAACTGAATTGAATCAACTGATATAAACAATGACCAAACTAAACTTGTCACAATGCCAAAGGTAATTCCTCAAAATGTGAGAGAAAAGGTTCAGCTTTGATGTCTGAAGGAAGAAATGAAATTTTGATTGCCTTTCAAACGACGTGTCAAGACTCAATGTTCATAGCTTTTACAGGACCGCATACAAAATGGGTCTTTTCAGAACCACCAATCATTGCCGTTTCTTGCATGTTCATTACATGTGTCTTATCATGTATGTTGTACATGTATGTGGCTGTGTATGTGTATGTTTAGGTACATAACGGTGATGTTAGTGATAAGTCAGTACGCCTTGTTAGTTGTGCTCTGCAGGGATCAGGATCGCCTAGGCCGCAATTTGAATTTTAGTAATCATGATTTGCAGCATACATTAACATTTACAACAGAGGTCAAATGGACGTTCTGGAACCACGCTTAGTGAAAATATGCATTCTCTGTATTAAATAACAGTGTTTTTCAACTTTTTTTGACATAAAGGCAGTCGCTATACATTCACAGGTGTCATGTATGAGATTGGACGGAAATTAAAGCCGTTTACACGTCAAATTTCTGGAAATCTCGGAGCAAATCGAGTGCGTCTTACCCATAGCATGACCTTTTCACATTTGCATAGTCTTACCATCATCCCCCTTTTGTAGGGGACTTTGGCGTTTAAGGAGCTGTGCAGTGCAGTGATATGTGTGGTATGTGGTGCAGTCAACCGACATTTTGAACATTTTGACATTTTGAACACTGTACTACTTTCACGATCATTGAGAACAGAATGACCACAAAAGACAAAGACAGGAAAGACATAAATGTGAAAAAAAAAACTTGTATGATTTTTCAACGTGAAACATGTACATGAAACATTTCAGATGTGCGAAATACATTAAAATGTTCGTTGTCTTAAAAAATGAAATGTGTAAAGTGGAGGTTTATTAATTAATATGCACTTCTGGTATTTTCTCATGAGTGTGGGGATCGAAGAGGTGCTTGTTGGTTTGTCAGAAACACCATCATAATGTGAAATTGATTTGGCATAACAACTTTTGTTTTGAGCAGGGAGGGAGGGGTTTCAAGTGAAACGAAGAAATAACGTTTCTTGTGCGTTATTATCGATGACCCCTTAGTATGGCTCCTGGTGGACCGTTTAATGTCGGGGGGGGGGAGCTGAAAGATTGAGGGACACTAGATTCAGTAAGGTTACCTTTGAAAAAAATCAAGCAAAAGTCAAAGATATCAGTAATAATTTGTCTTTCTGAGTATTAGTTTTGAAAGTGGATTTGCTTTTCAAACCTGACAAAAATAAAATATTGTATCTGGTACTATGTCAGCATTTTGGATTTAGAGTTAAATAGCATTATACAGCTTTCTTATTACTTGGTTCAGAGAGAGGATACAAATAATCAGTACGTATTGTAATCTCGCTTAATTTTTTTTTCCACCATGATTTTGTAAATAAAACAAATATACCGGTATATGATCATTTAATTTTACGTGTGACACTCTTATTTCAATCAATCAAAATGGTGGCCAGCTGTACACTTGTCTGTATTTAAATATAATCCCATGAATTTTTCCTCTGCTAGTCATCATCGTATACGTGTGTTTTTCACGCAGCCCCACAACTTTTAGCTGTAGTCTGATTCCCTGACCCATTTCTGCCCCTGGCTGCGCTGCTAATGAAAATAGGTTCAGGTATGGGTTATTGTCAGCATGGCTGTCATTGGTCAATAGTACGAGTGCAATGATTGCGCTGAATTTATTTCCATCATGGAGCTGCCTTTGAATTTAGATTTTGTATGCCCAAGGAGTAATTTTATCCCATAGTTTCCTGCCTTGAGCATCCTATGTTAACATCGAATGAAAGACAAAAAATCATTTATTTTTGAGTCATTGTCGTTATTGCGAAAGGTTAGCTTGGTAACAAGGCCATGTTTGAGAAAGAAAAACATGGATGATGATCTTCATTTCACCGCTAAATACCATTATTATTACCAGAAGAATAGAGTTGGAGACTTAAAAGTGAAGACGTGCAAAGAATTTTAACATTCAGTGCTTAATCATCTAATTCCTGAGCTTGGCACTGTACAGATGTGCTGATCACATGATCTTGTCAGGTGACAATTTTACAATTTAAACTGTAGTTCTTGGTGAAGGGTTTAATTAAAAACGAAGACAATCTTATATTGTTCCTGAAGATATTACTTCATCCAACTTATAAAACATTTGTCAAGCCATGTGATGCATGTTTAAACATACTTGTTGATATGAAAGAACTGTTAAAGATGGAAATTTGATTCTGAGATGAACATTAAAATTCACGAATTTTCCCCTATATAAACATTCCATTTATGGTTGTATATTTCAGAATGTTCAAAGATGTCTGTTGCAAAAAGTGTCTTCAGCAAGATCAACCATCAAGGGGAAGCAATGTGCTGAAATCATGAGTCAGACAGCAACCTACACTGAAAAAGGAAAATATCTCATCCAAGATTATGACAAGAGTTTTACATGGAAAGAACATGAACAAAGTCATAGGAGATAGTGAGGAAAGGACATTTGTCTGCAAAGAATGTGGAAAGGGTTTTGCACAGAACAGAACTCTGAAAAGTCACATCAAGACACATACAAAGGAATATCTATTTGTATGCAAGTTGTGTGGAGAGGGATTTGCATACAATGGAAGTCTCAAAGTTCACATCAGAACACACACAAATGAAAAGCCATTTGTCTGCAAAGTGTGTGGGAAAGATTGTGCATGGAAAGGAACTCTACAAGTTCATATCAGGACACATACTAAGGAAAAGCCCTATGTCTGCAATGTGTGTGGAAAGGGTTTTGCACAGAGAGGACATCTACAAGTTCACCTGAGGTCTCATACAAATGAAAAGCCATATGTCTGCAAAGAATGTGGAAAGGATTTTGCAGAAAAGCAAAGTCTAAAAGTTCACATCAGAATACACACAAATGAAAAGCCATTTGTTTGCAAAGAATGTGGAAAGGATTTTGCACAGAAAGGAACTCTACAAGTTCATATCAGGACACATACTAAGGAAAAGCCATTTGTCTGTAAAGTGTGTGGGAATGGTTTTGCACTGGGAGGACATCTACAAGGTCACATGAGGTCTCATACAAATGAAAAGCCATATGTCTGCAAAGAATGTGGAAAGGGTTTTGCAGAAAAGCGAACTCTAAAAGTTCACATCAGGACACATACAAATGAAAAGCCATTTGTCTGCAGAGAATGTGGAAAGGGTTTTGCAGAAAAGCAAACTCTAACAGTTCACATCAGGACACATACAAATGAAAAGCCATAGGTCTGCAAAGAATGTTGAAAGGGTTTTGCAGAAAAGCGAACTCTAAAAGTTCACATCTGGACACATACAAATGAAAAGTCATATGTCTGCAAAGAATGTGGAAAGGGTTTTGCAGAAAAGCAAACTCTAAAAGTTCACATCAGAACACACACAAATGAAAAGCCATTTGTTTGCAAAGAATGTGGAAAAGATTTTGCACAGAAAGGAACTCTACAAGTTCATATCAGGACACATAATAAGGAAAAGCCCTATGCCTGCAATGTGTGTGGAAAGGGTTTTGCAAAGGGAGGACATCTACAAGTTCACCTGAGGTCTCATACAAATGAAAAGCCATATGTCTGCAAAGAGTGTGGAAAGGGTTTTGCAGAAAAGCGAACTTTAAAAGATCACATCAGGACACATACAAATGAAAAGCCATTTGTCTGCAAAGAATGTGGAAAGGGTTTTGCACGGATTGGATCTCTAAAAAGGCACACTAAGACACATACAAAGGAGTATCCATACATATGCAAAGTATGTGGGAAGAGAATTAAGTATAGTGGAAGTCTTAAAATTCACATGAGGACACATACACATGAAAAATTATTTGTCTGCAAAGAATGTGGGAAGGGTTTTGTCCTGAGTAGCCTTCTGATAAGACACATGACGACACATACAAAGGAAAAGCCATGTGTCTGCGAAGTATGTGGGAAGTGTTTTGCACAGAGTGGACATCTCAACCGTCACATCAGGACACATACAAATGAAAAGCCGTATGTCTGCAAAGTGTGTGGAAAGGGTTTTGCACAGAGTGGAAGTCTAAAAACTCACATCAGGACACATACAAAGGAAAGGCCATTTGTCTGCCATGTGTGTGGGAATGGTTTTACTCGGAGTGAACATCTGAAAGCTCACATCAGGACACATAAAAAGGAATGTCCTTTTGTCTGCAAAGTATGTGGCAAGGGATTTGCATGCTGTGAAAGTCTGAAAGTTCACATAAGGACACATACAAATGAAAAGCCATTTGTATGCAAAATATGTGGAAATGGTTTTGCGCAGAGTGGAAATCTACAAATTGACATGAGAGCTCATTTGAATGAAAAGCCATATGTATGCAAATTGTGTGGCAAGGGATTTGTGTACAGTGGAAGTCTCAAAGTTCACATCAGGACACACGAATGAAAAGCCATTTGAATGCAAAATATGTGGAAAGTGTTTTGCGCAGAGTGGACATCTACAAGTTCACATGAGAACTCATGCAAATGAAAAGCCATTTGTCTGCAAAGTATGTGGGAAGGGTTTTACACAGAGTGGAAATCTTAAATGTCACACGAGGACACTTACAGATGGAAAGCCATACGTCTGCAAAGTGTGTGGAAAGGGTTTTACACAGAGTGGAAATCTGAAATGTCACACGAGGACACTTACAGATGGAAAGCCATACGTCTGCAAAGTGTGTGGAAAGGGTTTTACACAGAGTGGAAATCTTAAATGTCACACGATGACACATACAACAAATGAAAAACCATAAACAAATGAAAAGTCATATGTCTGCAAAGTGTGTGGGAAGGGTTTTGCACAGAGTAGATGTCTCAACTATCACACAAGGACACATGTATACAGATGAAAAGCCATACATCTGCAAAGTGTGTGGGGATGGTTTTGCACAGAGTGGAAGTCTCAACTATCACATGAGGACTACAAAGGAAAAGAATTTAGTCCATAAAGTGTGTGGGAAGGGGTTTGTGCAGAGTGTAACTCTCAAAGAACACATCTGGACACATACAAATGACTAGCCATTTGTCTGCAAAGTTTGTGGAAAGGGTTTTGTACAGCGTAGACATCTAAACGTTTACATCAGGATTCATAAAATGAAAAGCTATCTGTCTGCAGAGTTTGTGGCTTTTTTACATGGTTGAGTATTCACAAAAGTGAACAAATTCTTCTAAAACCGTGTGGTTAGAAATTAATACTCATCAGAAATATCTTTGACACAATGGGAGTCGTATGAAAAGCCATTTTCTACAAAGTCCTGAATAAGAAATCAACAGAGTTTGTATTTTTATTGACACATCAAAATGTTTTAGCCCAATAAGAATAGTGTATATATATAGTAAGTAGCTCCACTGTCAGAATTGTGTAGCTTAGATGATGGTAGGTGTAGTTTTGCTTCCGTTGTCTTTTGTGCTTTACCTATCATCCTCTGTTGACTTTGCTATTTTTCACAGGAACACAGTTCAGAAATCTTTTACATTTTGTGTGCAAGTCGCCCAGGATGACTGTACTCTTGGTTTGTCAACATGCTGAGGATATTTGCCAGTGCTAATGAATATGATTTTGTATACTGCATGCCGTGCACAGAAATTTCTCAAAAACTGCTAAGTAATATTATATTTGGTACGATGGTAAATTAGGCGTTAACATGTCATTCATAGTTTAGTTGATTGTTGGTTTGCATTTTATGTGGATTTTTCTTAATTTTTAATAGCAATGTTATATTTTGTACTTTTGGGAAACATATTTAGATTTTCCATCATAGTGGAACGTTTTTGTGTCGTGATCAGCAAAAACATTTGTTTTCAAGTCTCTACTACTAATGTTCTCACTCATAAATTAGCAAATAATGTAATATTTTGTTATTGTTATATTTGATTTAAAAAAGCTTGTTCTTAATCACCCGTAATTCTTCAAAATTTGTGTTTAATATTGTGTCAGTGAGACGCGAATACATAGTTACAGACAAGCGATAAGCGATCACGAATTACGAATTGAATCATCGATCCTTTTTTGACACCATAATTATGGTCGATATATAGTTCTATGATGCATGACAAATCTTTTTCCAACAAAAAAGAGGTTACAGACAGACATAGATTGTCGAAGTTGCTAAAAGAAACCAGACTGAATTCATGAGAACCAAATCGTCCTTTGAAAAATTTGTAGGGCTGATCGAAGGGAAAGTTCAAAATGTGCGTATCCGAAGTTTTGCAGACCATGTCTAGAAATGTTAATTTATATTTCATTTTTGCAGGACCGAAACTACGACATCATGAAAGTTACTTTATTATTTTCGGCAACCAAATTTTTAAGCCAAGGAATGCACAGTACAATAAATTACACACAATTCTCTTTGATTTTTATCCATGAAGGTTACTTTTCTAAAAACTTTTTTAGTTCTACATGTAAGCACTAATGTTCAGCATCCGAATAATTGTCAAATAATATCTAGTAAAAGTACGTTTAGATATTTCAGTAAAAGTTTCAAAATAACCACTAAACAACCATAAAAGTCACATTCTTTAGGTACTACAAATGCCATGCTTTTTGGGCAGCAAGTTATGACGAACTGGAGGGGTCATTCTCTGAGAAAACTTAGCATGCAAATTTCTTTTGTCACATCCATTGCAAAAAATAAATATCCTTTTGTTTCATTAAACAGGTGTAACTCGTCTCCCTACTTTTCATCACATTATTTTGTGTAGCTGAGGACACAATCAGTGGCAAGGTTTACAAAAACGCTATCTCCTCCCTCAATTATGAATAATTTTCCAAATCATTTAAAATGAGAATTGAGAAGAACAGTGTGCATAAAAGTACGTTTTCAAAA
>LD345026.1:4448-21628 GCA_001465055.1 Ptychodera flava
ATATGAAAATACAGTCGCAGAATGCCTTTTAAGAAGGTTTCTTTCCTCCCAATTAGTATGTTTCCAGTTGAATGTGACCTACCTTGGAAGTTTGAGTGTTTTTTTAATTTCCCGGGGATCTCAAAACGCTTTTTCTGTTTATGTCGACAAATATTCGTTGTGCATGGAATACAATTACTGGTCTGAAAGGAATGTTTATCATTCTCCATACATACATATAACCTGTTAGTAAAAGAAATTTATCATAAGCCACAGTGGATATATCAACTGAAGTGTTTGAGTATGTACACGTCAAAACATTGCCAAGTTTCTCTGAAACAATTTGTCCGCTGAACATATGTTTTAAGCCCAACAAATAAGTATCGGCCTTTGCTTACCTTTTAAAAAGAGAGTAAGTTTCCGATCGTTGTCAGCCTCAACGCACTGGTTTCTCAAACATAATTGAATAATTTCATATCAGACCTGATTTCCGAAAACACCTTGCTTTACGCTGTAGATATTTAGATATTGGCAACCTTTCGATTTCACATTTTGTTTTGACATGTCACTACATCACCTCAAAATAATTTAATCTTATAAATTAATTGATGAACCTTTTAAACGACTCGACTTGATTTTAAGTTGCGGCTACAGGTCAAAGTCAAGGCCAGGATACCGATGGAAGTCATATATGGTTATATTTAAAACAATTGCAGTCTGCTATGAACCAACGAATGTTAATGACCAATTCCTAGTATGCTGTCATACTTAAATTACAAACCGTCAACCAAATGTATGAATAGGAAGTAGCATATTAATTTAGTAATATGCTTTCCCCACATTGGTCACCATCAAAAGCATGCATGTATTTCGTTGCTATGTGACTAAGTTACCATTCGAGCCATGTTCTATGAAGAAAGTCACTTTTCCTGATTTTAATTTCGTGCGTGTTGCCTTTGCAAAATTATCTAATCTAAGTATAATATTCGTCTGCCAGAAGTAAAATGACTTCTGCAGTAATCATGTACAGAAACAGCTGATATAATATAATGCATATTAAATACACGAAAGTACATCATCTATAGTCGAGTGTTACTGAAAATAGTCAGCTTTGATGGCCGACGGAAAGGCATTTTCGAGTCGGTGCTCTGAAAAAAATGCAGTTTTCAAAAATAAATCTTCCTCAATTTATTATTTCGTTGGACTAGACGGAGAGTATAGATACTATTTTTCGAATTCCATATTTTTTCCAAATTTAGTCGAGTGCTTTATTTTCTGAAGTATTGAGACTACAAAAATAAGCAATTTCGCCTTGCATACATCTTATATTTTCAATCACTTTCTAGCAGAAATGGTCCCTCTCTGTCATTACTAGGACGGAGAATGAAGAGACAGGCCGTGATAAAGATATCGAGACAAAATAATACGAACGTTGAGCTAAAAAAAGCTCAGTCGTTTTGTTTGACCGCCCGTATAGCTGATTTATCAGTACGGACTAATTGCGAAATTAGATACTATGGTAGGATTTTGACCCTTGCCGTATGTCATTACATTTAGTTTCCTCTTATCGACATTTCCTGCTATTCTCCTGAGTTTCATAAACCATAGTGTGTTTGATATGTAAAAATAGCAAACATTAAATCACTAAGACAACCTTTGGTGTAATACTAACAAGCGGCCTTGATAAAAGCGAAAACTGACAAACATTGAATGTAAATTGTCTTTCTGTACTGCGATAAAACTGAGGTTTCCTCTTCTCTACAACCTTGCTGTAGTTTTTGTGATATCAAAAACCTACGCCAAGCGCCTTGTTCTGATATTCCATCAAAGCCGTTAACTGTGACAGGTGTTGAATGCAGAAAAAGTACATGACTCGCATCCCTACGTCACACATTCATGCGAAGCTACACACAGTGAAAACGACTGGTGTCAAAAAGACTGAGCTATAATCTATAATTTGGCATAGTACGAACGAATATCGTAACTACCATAGCCAATCATTTAAGGCACTCATTTTCAATTAGGGAATTACTTTAAGGGGCGCCAATGAGGTGATGGTCTTTCTGCCCCTCAACGAATTTTTTTCATTTCATTGTTACTTGGTCTATATAGTATTTTGCTGAACAGTAGTATTGAACAAGTCATTGCCAGTGGCATTGTCCCCACTTGGTTAATTAATTTTGAAACCATTGACATAAATGATGGTCATATTGAATTGTATCACAAAGAAATGAAAGCGCATATGTATGCCATAGTGAGTAATCATTGTACTAAGTTATAGAGAAATCGCTCCAGGCATCACTGAGATATGGACGCAAAGACGGATGCATGGATGCTCATACGGATACAACCAAATTTAGAGGTCTGCCTGATTTTGCTTGCGGAATGAACGCTTGATAATTTATGCGTACGTGATTTTTTAAACAAAATTCCATAATGAGCCGCTGGCAGTGTTACAGGGTTGATCCGGCGCTACAAGAATTCGTTAATCAAATTTCAAAATAATTTTCTCAGGATCAAAAACAAACCTATCATGTATTTTCAAGGGCTCTCTGCTTTAAAGCAGGATATTAACTCGAAATATACTACCTGAAATTATCGATATCCTGGGGTTAAAACCTTGCGAAGAGTAGAGTTAAATACATCCATGACAATTATAATGGTCTTGTACAGGACATAGATGGCATTTCAGCATACTTCTATAAAGTACTGTGGCATTCGATCTCTGACAAGATGGATAGTTCTTGAAATTCTGCCATTCTCAATAATAGTCTACGACTTCAATTTCTCAACACAGATGTATCACTTCACTCATACCCCCCCCCCCCGCTATGAATCCCATTTACCTAAAAAATCGAAGATCCGTCTTCTCCTCGAAAATAAAATAATTTAGGTATACAGTGTACTTCCTTCCTTCATCTATTCTGACCAAACAGGTTTGATAAGTAAATATATATGGACGAAAACGTTTGAACATCATGGAAATTGTCAACCACACTTGAAAAAGATAAATTACCAGGTTTTTTCTTTGCCATTGACTATGAGATGGCATTCGAGTTCCTTGACTAAACCTGTTTTAAAACTCTTTCATGATTGATTTTATATTGTTAATTAAGTGGGTGAAACATTAATTTGCAAATTCGATATATTGTGTTATAAGATATAGCTGAGCTTCTGTCTTTTTCTCCATTAAACGAGGAGCTCCTCAAGGTTGTTCCCCGTCTCTGTATTTGTTTATTACTTCGCTGAACTATTTGCTAGATGGATTAGACGCTTAAATTAGTTGTATTATTATAAATGGCATTGAGCATAAAGTTTCACAGTACGCAGATGATGCGAATCTTTTTTAATTTTATATGAATGGCTATGAACAGTCACTCACTCATGTTTTAGTGACTTCAGAGAATTTCGAAAAGATTTCTGGCTAAAAAAAATATTATGATAAATGTAAGGTATTTTAAGTTGGGTTCCTTTGTTATCAGAGACTTGACTTAAAACATGGAACCTGATTGCATTGTCTAATCGTCCAATTGATTGCTTATGGGTTACTATTCGCCTGACTGATAAAGTAACTATTTTTTTTGTGACAACACTCCCGGTATTCAGGTAATGATATCCCTTCTTAACAGTTGGTCTGCGAGAAATCTTTCTTATATTGGAAAATTGCCATTTCTAAAATGTCTAGAACTATCTAAACTCTCTTATCTTGCCAAGGTCTGACTGACCCTCAAGGGAATATTTGAAGAAAAAGATCGTTATTATTTCTAAGTTTACATGAAATTAAGGAAGTAATGATTGGGAATTGGGCTGCTGTCTTGTCCAAAAACGGAGTTATATGTACCATTGTTTCGTCAAAGAATCATCCGAAAACTGCCACCAAAGCGACACTTTTTGGTGGCTCAAGTGTCGAGAATATGGTTAACTCATGACTTTCCATATCGGGTGTATATTGCCTGGGGGAGTTGCTGGCCCACCTGAAATATAGTACACTGTATTGGGGCTTGTAAGTGATTATGGGAACGGTATTTACTAGGATTAATGGTCCTACCAAGGCCAATAAAAAATTTGGAGCCTTAAGTGCATGTCTCGGGGCAAGTATGCTATTCGCCTTTATAATTAGAAACTATACCAAGACGATTACACAACAGGAATCGTCACATAACCCCCTCCTTTCAGTTTCCACTCCGATCGGGACTTCCTTTTGTCAACTAATAAATAAATGAAATGTTTTCTGTTAAAATTTACTAGTCGGTGTATTTAGTAATAAAGGCTACTGCTAAGTGAAGCATGAAAGTTAAATTTGAGACAGAAATTCAAACATGCAAAAGACTTACAATTCAACTAAATACCGTTCCATTACAGTTCGTAATTAAAAGCAAATGTCAAAATATACAATGATCTACGCTTAATTGTAAATATTGTTAGTACAGTGCGAGATGAACAAAACAATATAAGAGGGCATCTTAACGAAGCATCAGTTAAAATGTAATCATTACATATAACCCTGTCAAATGTTTCAATCTTTTTCCTTTTTGTCCCTTTTTTGTTGTTTTTTCCTTTGTTTTGTCTTTTCTATGCCATTGTCAAGTTTTTCTCATTTAGCGTTTGAGAAATAAATAAAATCAAAGAAAGAGAAAAGTAAATAATAAACCTTTGAAAATACACATAACCCGAAATTGGCCATTTCGTAAGTTGAAATAACGAATTACCAGATAAAATTGACAAAATCTTTTCACCTGAACATGGATGGAGGAACACTGCCTGGAAAGTGGAAGGAAGTAGGTAAATGACGCGATTGTAAAATTCAGAAAATACAGTAAGTTCACTTCGTAATGTAGGGGCCGAGACTTCAGTGAATCTCGTGTATAAAGATGTATATAACAGCATTCACGGTCGGATCTTAGTGCTCATATCATTTTTAACGGTTTTACCGAATGCAAAATAAGTTGAGACGCCTCTCAGATTGCACAATTACTCAAATCAATTTCACAATATCTTTTATGCGAGAAGGGGACTTCCTCTCGTGCTCCCCCTTTGGGTGTTCAAACAGTCTTACTTATAGTAAAATACAAATTAAAAGCACCTCGCAGATGCACAAGGTTGCACCAGTGCACACGTAGTTTCTCAAAATTTCCATGCAAGATAGGGGACACCCCCTCTGACTATTTCTCCCTCAGCCTCTTGCGCCCCCCTCCCACCTGTACTTTCAAATTCTACCCAGTCTGACATTCTTATGAAAACCCTGTCATGATACCCAACCTAATAAAACTATAATATAAGGTCGGATACAGGTTTTAACGTGAGCTTTATATTTCGTTATGATGTTGGCTGTCATTTTGTTTGTTTCACCTTTTCTCAAATGTAATGAGATAATCGATGGCAATCTAGCAATGTAAACCATGATTTTAAAGGTCTTAATTATTGCTGTATTTTTGAAAATGCTATAAATGCATCTATTGATATTTTACTTTTTAACGAGGTTCAGTCAAAATTTCAGTGTTAGAGAGGGGGTACTCAAATTCATCATGGTTGGCAGGGGGTTACTCGAAATTTCTTAGTTTCCGATTAAATTCCTCTGACCCCCTCCCCTTTTCAAGCCGTTCATAATGACGGTTCACTAGTTTAAATAATTTTGAACACCGAAAATTATTTAATAAAATTGAATATTACTTTATTCATCCTAAAACCAAGATGTAAGATGGCCATCCTCAATAAACATACAATTTGAGTACTGGTACTATGCACAAAGGCAATAATATTTTATAAATCGTTTAAATTACGCACTGTATTTGGAATATACGAATATTTCGTCAATTCGACTTGCAAGTCGGAGATTTACAATGACGCATTGAAGACATGCAGTAAAACTTTGAAGATATAAAGTGACTTTCACATGATAGAATTGAATGATCTTCCCTGAAAACGTGGCTGGAAATGCGTTTATTATTTTGTTCTCTGCGTAACAACAATCACTTTAGAAGTAATGGTAACAATGCCTTCAAGAGAACAATTCTTTTTGACTTGAGGTTTTGCGTCCAATATATAAGAAAGAATGTTAAAATGCTTTTAATAATTGTTTAAAAGAGAGTTTACATCTATCCAATCAACATTGAACGATCCCGGCCAGTTTTTGGACAAAATACAAGTGTTTCTGGGCCTTTAAGATTGTTTGAGTATTACAGAGAGATGTGGTAATGACATCAGTGCATAACCACAAACTATTTTTTATCTTATGTTCGTTATAAATTCTTTAAAGCTCCAAGTTTTGCAGAAAAGTATCTCAAGAATACCACCGTTATCTTAATAAAGGGGAAATCGCTATACCAGCCTCTTTAATCTTTTGAAGTACGATTCATTTACAAAATATCAATTATAGGCTTTGCACACTTTAACTTTAAAATGTCGTGTCTGATAAGTCGAGCATCTGATATTCGGAGTGTGTAAAGTCACGTAGTTGTTGATAATCTTCTCCGTTTGTTGCATTCCTGAGAACAATCTCATAGTCAGAAGTACGTCCGCCTTGCTGAAGGTCTGAAATATATGAATCGTGATGGTAAATTGAAATGACAAATAGGGGAAATAAGAGTATTGGATAATGATTATTATGACGGCAATGTGACAAAAGTCCCGCAAATTTGTTGTCAATGCTTCCCAGTATTCCACCCTTGCTTTATCAAGCTTGCACTTTTCCCGAAACGCTTAAGCAACTATTGGCACATAGGGGAAATAAGTTCATCTTGCAATGCTTTAACCTTATCATTATCATATTTTTCCCGTTTTTTTCGGTAGCCTGATCTAGTTTTCTTCGAATATTGCTGTGTTGTTTACTTTGTACAGGGGCTACGGTGAACATGAAGAATAATCTTTGGTGATAGAAAAGCAAAAAACATCAAAGGAAACCATGACATAACCAAAGAAGCAGTAAAGTAATCAATTAATAAAACGTGGTCATTTAGGTGGCGTTAAAATAACACAGCGAGTTTGCTTTAAATCATTGTTGGCAAACAAATATTCGTATGATTTCCATAACTGAGCTAACCAAAGATTGAAATATTTGTTTGTTCACCCTTGCCAAGCAGTCGTGAATTGGATGATAAGAAGTGTAAGTGTATGGAACATTTATGCAATTCACTCGTTTCTTGTCTTCTCTTTTCGGTTTAAATAACTCGTTTCTTGTCTACTCTTTTCGGTTTTCAGTATTTAAAAAATACTCTTATTAGGTACAAAATTACAGTTTCGTTTGGCATTAAGAATTATATATTCTTCCCAAATGTGAAACTCCTTATCCTTCAAGTATTATTACCACCATACTAGACTTATTACTATTACCACCATACTAGACTTAAGGTGCTGTGCGTTTTGAACATAATTTGACGGGTTTTCTTGTCATCTTGGACATGAAATATTGCTTTGAAAAATTGTGTTGATTGAGTGCTACGCCGCCTTAACTAGGAAGCCAATATAAAGTTACGGTATAACATTCACGGGAAACTGTTCATATTGAATTGAATTTCAGATAACAAAAACTAAAGGCTGCTTTGTTAACTCAAGGAAATTAGGATTAGTGACTGTGGTCTGCAAACCAGAAACTACCATCGGTGATAATTTGTTCGCTGGCCGGAAGATGACGTAAACGCTCATATAGAGCACTAGTTACTTCGCTATATTTGTTTCTTTTCCATACTTACGTCCGTCCAATATTTCGTCGGCTGTATCGTTATAGCTTTCGTTTGCATTCAAAGTAGATTTTCCAAAAGCTACTATTGCAAATGGACCTTTACAAGAGTGTGCAAGGGTCATACCTTCGTTTGATGTTGATATTCCCGCCGGTCCTTGCATTACAGCATAAACTTCTGCGGCCTCTACATCCTGGTTGTTTGTTCCAATAGCATCACTCTGTTGAGTCACAATATCATAACTCTGTTGAGTGCTATGTTCTTGCTCAGAAAAGCGAGCATTTCTGTGGAAATTTATAAAGATCAAAATTAAACGGTCATGACCAAACCAATTAAACGGCACATTTCAAATGAAACATACAAGTAAATATTTGGTTTTAAGATGCACCTATGAAATTAAAAGATATACAATTGAATTAGATACTATCAAATCCTTGAATCAAGATTTTTGAGTTCTTTAAAGAGGAATCATTTAATCATTATGACAATGATGACATGAGGGGATTGGCCGGCACAAACCATGTAGGTAGACAAATCCCCTGAGAGCGGAAAAATTCCGCATTACCGAATTAACGGCTTATGACTCCCCAGAGAGTAAATAAACTACCAATCAAGTAGGACAAAAGATCACAATGTTTATGAATATGACATCACCCGTGATATTTGTTGAGCAATCACCGATCGACAGTCAGTTCACACCTCAAATAAAGTATCTTTTCATATGGAAATGATTTCAAACCTACAGCGTTTGTGCCGGGGAATCTTGGCATGTAATATTTCTGTGATTTTCTAAGTATATATATATACATGGTTGGTATTTCAATATTACACCTTAATGCTCTTGGGAAAAAAAAACATTGCTTTTTCACTGCACAGATGTTACAGTGAGTATAGGAGTACGTTTTTTAGAAATTTTGTTATATCTAAGTTTATGTTTATACAGACATAGCTATCATTTTATTCATGTGCTAGCAAACATACAGGAAACTAGAACTATTGATTTGACCTCGAACACAGCAATATGCACACTCTAAACAATCTTCCTATCGCTGTACAATAAGATTGACTAAATACATCTCTATCCGCATTTAGTATGTTAAAATGATATGTCTAAACGCGTGTCGCTTTACAACTTACCGTTGTGCTACTTGTCTCATTCTGAGTTTAATGCTGACAAAGGCCGTAACAACACAAACGCTGACAACAGCAGCTATTACAGCCAAGTAAAGGGTGGAAATAGGATCATATCCCGTCGGACTGACAGTAATATTATACAAAGTCATATTAACGACTGAAGTGAAAATAAAAAGAAACTTCTTTGAAGAAACAGACGTGGAAATTATTGATTTATCCAAACAATCTGATGATATGAACACGAAGCTTGCGTGCTACTGCGTAATAATGCCGAATAATAAACACCATGAAATATCTCATGAAAGTCTATATGGAAGTACAGTGTGGCAGAAAGCTAAGCTTCTGATCTGACAGTGTGGACATTGTTATTATGTGCGCGTCCTTAACCAGCAAGTAATATTGAAATCCATTGAATTATTGACCAATGATTGAAACGAAATAATGCATATAACACGATTGGAACTAATTTGGGATATTTCTATGGCGAAGTAATGTCGGTTAAATCAGCAAATGAGAGCTCATCTGCTTTCCTTTTTGAGTTATACACTTGTTTTTATGAGTAATTGTAATGGCAACATCCAGCCATGGGCACCTAACACTTTTGAGAAATTTGAAATATACTAAAATCCATTATCCCAAATTAGTTCCAATCGAGTTATATATAGTTCTCTTAACATTTAATTGATAGTGGCCTTTATTTTTGAATTCTAAGTAGGTTTTGATTAAAGCTATATTTAACCATTGTTACACGCCGACCAAAAATATAAACAGGTGACCAAATAAACCCTATACCAATATTTTCCTACCGTTATCTATTTTGACATCACAAAAACTTCCACTCCATCCATCTTGACATTCGAGTTTGAACGGATTTTCCGTACATATTTTTGCGTTTAGGTATCTGCACTTCTGTTCTTCGCACCTGAAAATATACAGTATCGTGATTTGCTTTGCAAAGACAAACTTAGGGTCGTGAACATGAGAAAAATCGTAATTTCAGTATACGATAGAAGAATAATTTTTCAATCTCGATCATAAGGTAAAAAATATTTGAAAATAGTTTAAGTTGAACAAGAATGGGTAATCGCAACCATTTCAAAGTTGGTAAAATTCTTACCGATCCACGATAACCTTAACATTGAGTTCAGCGAGCCACAAAAGGCATCCGAAAGCCGATTCTTCATACAAATGTGGCAAGCCTACACTCTCAATTCCCGTGCTATTCAAAAAATTGTTTGCGGTCATAGCCGCTATTGCTATATCAAAATATTGCTTAGCGTCTGTCACATGCACAACACAAACTTTCTTACTGCATATTTCCCATATCAAGGTAGGACGGCGTCGATCAACTCTCACAGAATAAGATTTTAAATGGAATATCACTTGAAAGTGACAGTTTACTGTCTATAGTAAATGTATTTTGTAATGAAATATGTTTAAGATACTCTTTTTCATCACAGGTTTTGATGGCTTGGCAAGCTACGCGTAAGGTAGGTTGTTAAATCCGATAAAACAGCGTCCTGCTACCAGATTATTAGGCTCAGCGAGCCACTGTACGCGTCACCGTTGGGGCCTTCAACGCCTGTGACGAAGAAGAATATCTTAGACGTGTTCTTATCGAAAATCATATAACAACTTGTATAGCCACAAAGTGATGACACCAAGACGCCAAGTAATCAGAGGCAGTGACTATAATGAGTAAAGATGATGTTAATTTTCGAATCACTTTAACAAAGTCCCACTGCGTAGTTATTGTGTCGGGTGAAGTACTTCTCTGGCCAGAAATGGGGGTTAAAAGACCACAATGTTGGAACGGACCGAGCGTGGGCTAGCTAAGTCAGCTAACCCCACTTCCTGACTTCCGCTGTGCTTCACTCGACACAAAATCAAGGAAGAGAAGACAAACACACATTATAGATTCAGAATTATCTGTCATCTCGGCAAAAATTCCATCTCATATTGGGTAAAATAGTGCCTTAATGACAGTTTATGCATAACATTCGCTCACATGTGCAAAGTGACCCAGAAAGCAATAGTCTTTATCACACCTCTGTTCAGATGCAAGTAGCAATAGAAATGACGGTTGCAAACAAAGCTTTGTATATTTTTATTTACATTTCACTTTGTAAAAACCTATAATCACCTACACCTGTCTTGCTGCTATAACTTTGAAGCAAAAATTGTCATCGCGACAAAATTTTGCAAATGGTATAGTTGTAAATGGGATGACGCCGCATCTGAAGAAGGAACAAGTATACATTTGTCTATTAACTTTGGTTTGTTTTGTAAAACCAAACTTTTTTTTAAAATTCTTATATTGTTGTTTTTGTTGTGAAGATTTGCCATTATAATATACACTAATATTTGCCTGATTTATCTTATTAAAAAGGTAAATGAACTAATGAATTACCCATTTTCTCCGGGTATACTAACCATTCCTTCTACACAGTCATAATGATGGATAAAGAAAATAAATCCTCATGTTCTAAAATTTTGTGGAAGTTATCTAAATGTATTCATGAGGGGGATGCGTTTCGGTGATGCAGACGATGTGTGGATGTCAATTTTTCAACTTGTAAGTTTTGTATCCTTCGAGTTAACAACCCCAACAGTGCACAAAACAGCATATTGCGCAAAATTTTCTGAACGATCGAACAACTAATTATATGCAAATGTTTGTTGCTGAAGAGGCCACCGCCGCTGATAGGTGACTTGGGGGACGCATAAACCAGACGAAGAAATGAGTCAGTGCTAGTTTCAGTGTATGTAACCTACGTAAGCCAGTGACAACCGACATTGTACTGCTGTAGGGGCGGTATATGGGATCATCCATATCTTGATTATAGAAAAGTTAAATTAGGAAGCTGATATTGGGAACGTGACGCGCTGTAAGCAATATTTTAATATCAATACTGGTGACGGCCGGATACCACAAGATTGTGAGGTGACCCAGAATCATATAGTATAAATTTGACGCTGACAAACGGCATATATATATATATATATATATATATATATATATATATATATATATATATATATATATATATATATATATATATATATATATTAAATTTAATGTATTTTCGTGTCTTGATAACCTGCTTGTTGCTTGCAGATCTTTATCAAAGAAAAAATCAAGCTGGGGGCAATGTCGCAAGACGTGCATTGTGTGATTCATAAGGCGGCTGCTACGTGTGTCAAGGAACTATCTTATTGTCTTGTAACGATACATGTACAAACGTTTCGATGAGCCACTTGCGACCGCCTTTGTAGACCCGCTGCTAGTTTTCTTTATATATGGCCGGCGATTAAAATGGAGAAACATAAATGATTTTTAGTAAACTTATAAACACCATTATTTGGATTATAATGCACAATACCATATCATTCAGAGTGCTGAGTGGTTAGTGTGTCAAGGGTTACTATATTTGCGCAATAAACGTATCACTTACTGCCGAAAAGGGGCTCCGAATGCGATATTATGTGGGATCAATGGAGATGAAACAAAACCATTGATCAAGAGTAAGTTAATAAATGGAAATATATTTGACATTAAGAATTGTGAAATTTGGACCAGCGTTTGGAATCGAAATATTCAATCGTACTCTGCGCAAGCTCGGGGAAACGGCCCTTTTCTGATATTTAAAAGTTAAGTAGAGCTATTTTTCAAGTTTCAATAAATTAACAAATCTTACCTGACAACGTCATGACAGGTGCCGCTGATATGATTGCAAGACAGGGTACAGTTACATTCTGGACAGGTTTCTTTGCAACCATTGCCATAGAAACCAGGTTCACATTTATCAGCACAATTGAAACCTTTCCACCCGGCTTTACATGATCTACAATCATTCTCTTCACACAGTGCACAATGTAAAGGACAGGGAATCTCACAAAGCTGACCAGTCCACCCTTCCTCACACTCACAAGAGCCATCTACAGTATTACATTTCCCACCTTTACAATGACTGTTACATATCTCTGAACAATTAAAGCCGTAGAAGCCCTCGTCACATTGCTTATTACATCTGTTACCTTGCCATCCAGGTGAACATTCACAATCGCCATTTTGAACCAAACATGTGAGTCCATTGTAACAGTGCAAACATTTTTCATCACAATGTGAAACACTTGCTGATTTATTGCAATCGGTGCATTGGGAACCAGTCCAGCCTAAAGGGCATTTGCAACTGTTTGGACGATCAATACCACAGTGAGCTCCATTGAAACAAGAACACTGTTTATCACAGTTAACACCATAATAGGGAGGCTTACAAGAACATAGACCGTTCAATGGGTCACATTGTTCAGTGGTTGAACAATTACAAGACAAGCATGATTCGCCATAGAAACCGTCCCGACAGATACACTTTCCTGTCGTTTTGTCACACCTGTCATTTTTAGGACACGGACATGGTCTGTCACATGACGTTCCGAAATAGCCATCTGCACACAAACACGAGCCGTCGGGCATACAAGTAGCCCCATTAAGACAATTACACGGATATTGACAACTGCTTCCAAAATATTGTGCCGAACAATGACATGAACCATCAACTCTGTTGCACGTCTTGCCATTTTCACAGGTACAGTTATTGTTGCAGAAAAAGCCGAACGATCCATCGGGACATTCTGTAACAAAGTAAATTAACAGACCAAGTGACGATAAACTACCACTGGGCGAGACATAATGATATAACGGGTTGCATGATAGCAATAGCAAGGGATACACAGAGGAGACGCTCATACACAAGCACATTCAGAAAAGCGGTAACTGTTTGTCTTCTGGTATATGCAAGTAATTTATCAAAATGTGTCTTGTCATTACCGATACTTTTAAAACACTTTTTATCAGAAAATTTGAGAAGTTAAATTACCTGTAGGTTGCTTGAAATGTCATAGTTACACCACTTAGCTTCAAATTGCCTTTAACAATATGTTAATCATTTTGTATAGCCATATTAAAGGATGGGAAAAGTGAAATTCCGTCATGATTCAAATATACAACTTACCGACACACTTATCCGTCGGGTCTAAGCTATTGATGTACCCATCACAACATCGAAACACACTGCAAGAAAATATCGTGTCTTATAGTTCCTTTTTACAATAAAGGCACATCGTCGATTGTCATTATTTATGGCCTTATAAAATACGTTCACTAAATGGGTTATTTTGTAGCGCATGTATTTAACATCACCTGTCATAGTTGAAATTGCGAACATAAACGTTTGACTAACACGATATTATTAAATCCTGACAAATGTCATGATTATGTGGTTTACAAGTGTCTCAAGATCCACAAATGGCTGTGTATTCCTGAAAACCTTAACATCTATGACGAGCAGTTTTCATGAGTTCCAAGACTTGTCGACATCTCGCACACAGAAAACTTTATATCACTTTATATCAAGGCAAAATTTATTTATTAGTATCTTACCTGGATCCGGTAGGTCCTTCAAACCAAAAACAAGCATGTGGATCGTCAGGTCTAGCCAGCCTAGAGAGTATAGTGTCATCACTGCACGAAATCATACCGACTGCTACAGCAATCAATAGTAACTGTAGCTGACAACCTTTAGTAGTCATGATGAAAATTATGGACTGTTGTTGAGGACCTGTTTAAAAAATAAATTTACACAAATATTTGTGTTAAAGGAAACGAAACTTGTGTATATTTCTTGTGTGACATTTCAATCTTATTGGTAAATAATTTTACAAAATTGTGTTCAACATTCGCAGACCATATCGATTGACTATGATCCCCACAAATGTGTAGGATGTAGCCCCTTAAGGTAAAGTACTACGAATTACGTCAAAATTAGGTTGTGGTGTCATTTTCTTGACACTTTACACAAATATTCTTGGAAGTTGTGCAAGTGCAAAAATGTAATAAAAAATGGGGGTCACCACGCTCGTTTCCATGGAAACGGACGTTAAAATGGCGTCGTTGAAAATAAATAAAAATGATATAATTCACTTAAACTAAAGAAAGCATTAATAAAACGCTAAGCAAATGCATTAATTTTAATAAATACCAAGACTTAAGATCCATATCTATCGAATGTATAGTTTTCATGATGTTTGTAAAGAAATGTTAACATAAGTATAGATTACAAAATGACGATATCGAAATTATATCAGTACATAATCTTCGAACTTCTTCCTGTCGCTTTGAATGGTGTCACTTTGACCAAAATTGGCGAATAAAATCCTGACATAATACCAATTAGTTTCCACGTTTAATAAAAGGGTATCACCACGCTACTTTTTACAATATCTCCAGGTGAATGGGTAATATGCGCCATGTAAATGGGAGAGAAATGTTAATTTTTTGCTTATATTAAATAAAAACCAGCGTCCTAGGGGGTCAAAATATGACAAGATTATAGGTCACATGTATTTCTAAGAGACTGGGTCAAAAAATTTGGTAAAAGCGCAATTTCAACAATGACAGGTGATGTTAAATAAATGCGCTACAAAATAACCCATTTGCGGCAGGCTGGAGTTAAATCTGCGCAGAAACGTTCTAAAGCGCGTGCGCGTCCGAATTCGTCGCACTTTACCTTAAGTGTCTCTCAAAGACATGATCCTTAATATAGTGGCATCGATAAGAAATTATGGCAAGCTAAGTGTAAAACACACGTGTGTTGACTCAGTGGTAGTAAGGTTATATTTGTCTAAGCCGTCGGCGTGATTTGCAACTCTAATTGCTAAAGGGGTACTGATGATGGCTACTCTTATTATGTAAATCGTCGCTTAAGGGGTTACACACGTAGACACAATCCCGAAAAGCCAATGTCCTCTGGCTTTTTCGATCGATAAACAAAACCTAAGCAAACAATTGTTTTTCGTAAATATTGTTATGTAGGTCAATTTCCCCCACTCTAATGACCAGAGAAAAATAATCGCAATCATACCAATCCAACATTACCAAGGTCACTGTTCTTCACGACCTCACGACCTTGAATTCGATTAGTTATGTTTGGAACATTTACGAAATTCAATTAGTCGTGTGAGTGGAGATATTTTTAGAACAGTAATTAGCATATCAATAGAAGTGCTAGATTGTTCTTTTATTCTCATACATAATCATTAAAGATTGTATTTTCTGAACGCTCAGATATTGTGGCAAATAATGCCACGTACATTTTATGATAATTGTTTGATTAAAAATCAGGTCACATGAACTTTCAAAACAGGATTTTCCTTTCACTGAACAAACCCTGCAGCGTTTCCGTCCGAAACTTGAGTTATCAAACCCTGTTGCGTAAATCTTGCTAATATTGTCTAGATTTTCTCATAGAGGATTTCGATCATTTTCTGCCAGTGTGCCTGACAATTGTTTTAGCATGTGATTAATTTCTTTTCAAACATAGTTTTGCATCACACCATGCAATTATAGGTGATACTGGTTGGAACTCTTGAAGAAATCGCAGGCTTGTTAATATGGTTTGGTTTTGGAATAGACTATGGCAACTGTAGAGAGGTGGTTTAGACACATACTGAACGATGTTATGATTGTCGTACACAAAACAAATGCGACTTGTAATTACGTGTACCGTACCGACTAACCTTTATGTTGAAATGAAGTAAATTTTAACTTTATTCCAATCACTTTCACAATTTTCGACTGCGTTTCGTGTTTGGTGTGGAAAAGTGGGGGATAGGCATGGGGTCAGCTGACCAAATTGTCGGAACGGAGCGAACGTAACTGTATTCGAAATTAACCATTAACATGCAATTAAAGAGCTACACTGTAAAGTTAAGTGTTCAAGGATAGAACAGCAATTAAACGCCTTTTTGTAACACTTTTTGAACGCCTCCAGACGTTCATAAATTTAACACTACGTGTTCAACCAACGTTCAATTTTTGAACACACATGTGCAGATTTTGAACGCTACGTGTTCATCAGACATTATATTTAACACCATGGTGTTCCATATCTGAACACACGTTGCACAGGAAATGTGTTCAAAAAATTGAACGCTTTTACGCGTTCAAAGGACTGTAACACTTTTTGAACGCATGGACGCCGTTCAACAATAAGTGTGTTAAAGGCTAGAACACATGATGCGCGCTTGTTGAACACCTTTAATTTTGGGCGTTCACGTTATGTTCAAGCCTTGAAATAACATTACAGACCATTGATTTCCTGTAAAATTATTTTATTCTAAAAATACACGAAACATTTCAGAGTAAAATACAATAATTTACTGTGAAATGGGTAAATAAACATTGCAACTTTGTATGTAAAGTTTGTCAGAGGAAAAAAACCAACAGTGTTAACACCTCCCTATCAAAAACATAAGCAATAAAAATCACCATATTGTGGATTACGTTTTATGTTCATACTTGTTTAAAACGTACAAAAATCATCTGAAAAA
>LD345026.1:25040-56745 GCA_001465055.1 Ptychodera flava
CTCAACTTCTTATAAAATGCACCTCTTGGACAAGATACAATCCACGCGTCAATGCCTACTAGTCTCCTTCGTGCTGGGAGCTGAGATATTCATCAATGTAAATAACTCATATCAAGTTAATATTCGTTTTGTGTATTGGTATTTATTGATTTTTGCCTAACTTGTTGCCTTCTTTTTAGTAATAATACAAGTTTTGGATTCCTCAAGTTATTTTTTAAGTTCAAACTGAGTCTATTTTACTTTCTTTGGTATATTAGCCCCTGTGTTAGCCACTTGTCTTTAATCTGTTAATACCATATTCTCTTTACCAATTGTTATGTGAGCTACAATGAAGTAAAGCGTCAGGTACATGAAGATGCAGCTACCGGATACTGGTTCTATTTTTATGTACATGTGAAAACATTAAACTGCTGATTGACTTTCATTGGATTATTATGAGAAAATAATGTACGTTCAAAAGAAAAGGACACCCAGTTTGCATGTACCGCATAATGTAGATGATAGGTTAGTTTTGGTTTGAATGTCATGATTACTCGCTTCATATCTATATACAGCAGTATGAAAGGGCTATATCTGTAAAACAGTATGCAAACGGGTAATGTAAATAAGTAATATGACGTACCCATTGACTGTCGCTTCAGCAAACATAGATGCAAATTGGCATATAATTTCTTTAGAGACCATGTGGTAATTGTTTATGAAGCAGGATCTTTAGAGTTCAAGTGAAGGAGACGGCGCCGGCTCTATTTCTTCAAACTTTATATCAATAACGATTTTTTTCTATGAAGATATTTCTAACCTTGAATAAATTTGCAATGATAATTTCAATCAAGGACAATTACCCTAACTTTGGGACACAAACAACACAGCCTTGGTTGGACTGCCTAGGGCACTGAAGTTATGACGATTCAAGTAGAGTAAATTGGAGCGCAAAGCAATCGTAAACAAAATAGCCTTCGGTTCGGTTTCATAACGATAACAGAGATAATTGTCAGAAACCGGAAAAAATAAAATTAATGTACATTTCGACAAATCTATGCAAACGGTCAGCAGCTAATTATATTATATTATTAGGATCGAGAGTAAGGCAAAAAAAAGAAATGTTTCTGGTCAGGTCTTTCTTTAAAAAATGGTGCGGCGACGCGCATTTTATTTTTTATTTTTTTTTTCCCTCAAGGGAGGGAGGAGGGTTAGTTTTATAGTTTTATCAATATAGTCACATATATACTGTTCATGCAGTCACTGATCCTGTCCCCCAAAGAATTTTCTCTTTCTCTTCAGCCATTTTGGTTTGGTGTCAGCCACGGCCGCCGGCCACAAACAGAAAAAAAGGTGACGCGCTGTTGTTCAAGTGACGCGCGCGCTGACCAGAAACTTTTTTTTTTGGCCTAACAGTGGAAATGTAAAAGGAAGTTAAAAACACAAAATAATGAAAGCCGACGGTACACATGCAGGCCTCCAATATTTGCTCATGTAAATTGGACAAAATTAAATAAAAAGTGAAAATATCCGTTGACTTTCACATGATCTTAAGTGAGTGATAAAATTGGGAAAAATTACTGTAGAAAGGCTGTGGGCAATATTTATGTCTTAATATAAGCCATGTTCAATTGAAACTACACATGAATGCAATGTTATTGATGTTGTTCTTGTTAATGTTGTTCCTGTTGTTCCTGTTACTGTTGTTGTTGTTTTTTATTGTTGTTGCATTTTACATAACTATATTACGGCAACCTATAAATTGCTACTCGGTTAGATCTGAAGGCTACTTTCACATTTCAAGCGGCCGAAATAATTCTACTTTTTCAGAGCGAATTAGAACATTGACGAATTTAATAACAAATTTATACATTGTTTACAGGATTTTCACTTTAATTTCCTTATAATTAAGTGTGTTCCTTTTTCTTTACTTGGAGACAAGTCATTGCAATATGCTACAGAAACTTTTAAATATGTCGTACCTTGTCGTTATAGAGGCCCCGAAGTATAGTAAATTTATTATTGACGGTTGCTTGTAGCTGTTCATTCCCTCCTGAAACAATATAGCTTTGCTGAGAAACCGAACACCCCTTTGTTTTGCGTGTCACTTGTATTCCTTAGCTATAACAAGTATATCATATCTACAAAATCTGTACGTATCATGACGTAACACAACATAGAAACTGAACGTAACGCAAATGCAACTATGAGTGCTAATTAGTGCCTTCATTTGAATAGGAACATTCGGGGAGTTAGCGGGCCGTGCGAACGTGTGGATCAGTGTCCATAGTTACCCGATCCGGTGAAGTCCTTCGACGTTTTGGACGTCAATGTATACGCTTAACGCTAAATGTAAAATATCAATGCGCGCAATGCTTCTTCAACTTTCGTTAAAGTCTGTTTAATGCTGGCCGATAATGGAAAAAATGTTTGGGAATATCCTGCATGTAACTAAAATGTCATATGGCATTTACTGTAAAGAGGCATGCATTAAAAAATATCGCCTGAATAATGGTAGCTCAGAAAAGAATTGAAGAAATTGAGTTTCCGACTATATGTTCCCGAGGAGCGATCTACCGTAATAAGAATGCAACCATGACGGTACTTCAGTTGTGTATGGTAAATTTTATAAACTTTTCATCATAAGTTAACTCATTGTTACTTTGCCCCTGATATCTAAACGTTTTCAATGGCGTGTATTATTCCCAGAGCTTACATTTTCATGTTCTCATTTTAAACTTAGCCCGAATTTTAAGTGTGAATCAAGGAAAGGAATGTTACCAATGATGAGATCGGTGACACGTTATGGAAATGTTGTAGAAAAGAGATTGTGTTCGATTGAAGAGCACGCCCTCAGTTGGTACTAGCAAAAATCATATTATCGTAGGTACACTGGTATGATATTCGTCTGCTAGAAGTGCAATGACTACTGCAGTACTTATGTACCGAAACAAATAATAACATAGTGCATGTTGTATACAGGAAATTACATCATTACAACACACACTTTGTATATCTACAGTCAAGTGTGACTGAAAACAGTCAGATTTGTTGAGTCGATACTCTGAAAAAATGACTCTTTCAAAAATAAGTCTTTCCCTACTTATTATTTCGTTGGACTAGACAGAGAGTATACATACTGTTTAAAGAATTCCATATTTTTTTCCAAATTCAGTCGAGTGCTTTATTTTCGAAAGTAGGCCTATTAAAACTAGAAAAATAAGCAATTTCACCTTGCATACATCTCCTATTTGCAACCACTGCCTACCAGGAACCAGATATGAACTGTAAATGCTCACGTGTTTCATTATATATTGCAGTTATGTGTAAATTTGAACCTTTGCCACATGTTTACAACTTCACTGGAAAGTATTATGATCAACATAATAAAGAATATTCACCACAGGTTAACTCTATAGGTCATTAATTATTCAAATATGTAATTAGCTGAAATAAAAAAATAATTTCTTTGACTGCTATCATTGTATCCCCACTTTATATAGCAAGTGTAATTGCCTCTTGTCAAGTACTTCAAACTAAATATTCCAAACTTTGAAAGCTCATTAGATATGCAAACTATAAATTAGCTGACATGAAAACTTAAGTGCGAAATGACTTTCAATATTGGTATAACCTGGTATAATCATCAATGTACATAGCATGTTATGCCAACTTTGATCAAATAAATCCAAGTATATATCCCTAATTAGGAAAGTTAATTTAATGCACACATTAGGAATTGGCTGAAGCAAAAATGCTTAATGCCTGTCAATAGCAAGTTTCATTAATTTTGGTCATGTAAATTTAAATATTTATCCCTAATTTCAAAAATTCATTAAACATGCAAATTAGGAGCTGGATGAAGTAAAAATGCTTAATGACTTTCAATAATGTCGTATCGAAGCAACTTTAATGTGCAAAGCAAGTTTTGTCAACTTTGGTCTGGTAAATACAGATAAATATCCCTGATTATGAAAGTTCATAAAATATGCAAATAAGGAATTGGCTAAAGTTCAAATGCTCAGTGACTTTCAATAATGTTCTATCATAGTATCTTTAATGTACATAGCCAGTTTCATCAACTTTGGTCTCGTCAATTCAGATAAATACCCCTAATTAGGAAAGTTCATAAAATATGCAAATTAGGAATTGGCTGAAGTAAAAATGCTGAATGACATTTAATGATGATCTTTCATAGTATCTTTAATGTACATAGCAAGTTTCATCAATTTTGGTCATGTAACTTCAAATATATATCCTTAATTTCAAAAATTCATTAAATATGCAAATTAGGATTTGAATGTAGTAAAAATGCTTATTGACTTTCAATAAGGTTAAATCATAGCATCTTCAATATGCATACCAAGTTTCGTCAATTTTGATGGAGTAAATTCAGATATATACTCCTAATTATGAAATTTCATTGAACATACAAATTAGTAATTATCTTTCACGTCACCCCTTAATATCTTTCAAAGCTGATTTATCTTTGTGTGATCAACATTTGTAGCGAATCTCATCAAATTGTGTGCAGTCGTTGTCAATATCTATCAGTTTTTTCCAAAATCATTAACTATGCAAATGAGCAAAAAGTAAGCAAGCCACACCCACCAAAAACTAATCAGTTCTTGCCATTTGCAAACTGAATCTATGTACCAGATTCGATTTTGATCTAATGAGCCGTTTTTGAGATATTGAGTACACAGACAGACAGACAGACACACAGACACACAGACAGACAGACATCGCTGCGACATATGCTCACGTGTGTCAACACGTGAGCAAAAAATGGTCCCTCCCTTTCGTGACTAGGACGGAGAATGAAGAGACAGGCCGTGAGACAGATATCTGGACAAAATAATACGAACGTTGAGCTAAACAAAGCTCAGTAGTTTTGTTTGACCGCCCGTATCGCTTAATTTTATCAGTACGGACTAATTGCGAAATTTGACAGTGTGGTAGGATTTTGACCTTTGACGTACCGGTATGTCGTCACTTTTAGTTTCCTCTTATCGATATTTCCTGCTATTATCCTGAGTTTTATAACCAATATTGTGTATGATATGTAAAAACTAGAAAACATTAAATCACTAAGACAGCCTTTGCTGTAAGACTTACAAGCGGTCTCAATAAAACCGAAAACTGACAAACACTGAATCTAAATTATCTTTATGTACTGCGATAAAAAGTGAGGATCCCTCTTATCTACAACCTTGCTGTAGTTTTTATATCAAAATCCTACGCAACAATCCATGTTCTGGTTTTCTGTTAAAGCCGCTAACTGTGACAGGTCTCCAATGCAGAAACAGTTCATAACCGCATCGCTACGTCCACTCAAACGCTTCCCCACACACAAACTGAACAGGTTGTACCAGTCACACATATCTTAATCCGACTCGTCTAATGTTTATCTCGTTTACATATCTGTCGCACGTTTTTAGCACTTTTTTCCAGATTCTTGAAACTAATTGGTCAAAATTGGCTGTTCTGGCCCTCTTGATCACCCCTATTAAATGGTTGGGTAGTGGAAAGCAACATTGCCGTGTACTTCAGAAAATAAAGACGTTTATGTATGAAAGGTCAGGTTAGGCTACTCTCGGTGTTTTCCAGTAACCGTGGGCTATTGTCAACATAGCTGGTGCACCATAGCTAGGTACGATGCTGTGTTGAGCTGTGTACATGTTCCGTCCACTGCGTTACTCCTCACCACAATGGAGGGAAATATAGTGGACGAACAAAAATCACTGTAGACAGACGTAGGTGGCACAGTACTAGAGATTTCCCATAATACATCGTGATTTGTACCAACGTGGATTCTAGCCTGCTTCCCTGACCCATTTCCCCGGTAGAGGGCGTGGGGAAATATAGGGTCAGGTACCGGCTAATGTAAACATGGACGCTATTGGGTTAAAATAAAACAAGCTGTGATTGGATGAAAGTAACACTTGTAACTTTTTCTCATGTTTCTTGGGTTTCGCACTTTCAGGCTCTCTTGACACCAACTTCTTGTTTGTACCACAAAGCCGTGGAGGTAGAAAGAAAGACTTTTTACCTCCATGATTTAGCCACTATGATTTAGCACACCTCTTGATACTTTTAGAACGTCGACATGATACCTGGCATTTTTCACGAAATTCGGACACTATTCTATCCATCGAAATCAATCGTCGTTCACAGTTCCAACAAAGTTTGCTTTCAATTAACTGTGATATCGCAGCAGTACTTGTGGCGTGTATCGAATGTGCTCTTGTCATTGGGGTCACGCCACAGTCGGCGATGACCTCAATGACCCCAGTGGCACAAGTACTGCTGCGATATCACAGCCAGCCTTCAATCACCTCTATTTCCCCGTACTTCTGGATTAATCCTTTCAGTTTATGTTTCCCGTCTCGTGTACCAATGTTTTTGCTTCGGATACCGGTGTTCGAACATAATTCTGATCCAGTCGAATTTTGACCGGCGTTTCCATGGTAGCAGCCATATTTGTTGTAGCATGTTCTGTCAGGTGACTAACCTCCGCCATCTTGAACAAAATTCTGTTCAAGATGGCCTATACACCAGTACGCGCGCACCCGGAGTATGTCATGTGGTTGCAAGCCTGTCACACAAGTACCAGTACGACGTACGCCCTCTATGGTCACCTCTCTCGTCCGAACATGTTATGCAGAGTTGCTTCTCGAGGGTCTATGCTTTGAACTTACAAGTATTACGTCGCGTGTTTTGCCTGAAAAATGACAATAATTTTTCTGTTTTGGTAGAGCAATGGGGTGTGAATTTATTAGCATCTTTTTTTTCTCTGATGGTGGAACAAAACAGGAACAACAGTGACACAGGATCATGTTTTACTTGCCAAGATTTTTAGTCCAGTCAAAATAGGGTTAGACCCACCACAAATTGCAACAGAATTTTTTTCTTCAGAATGCATTTTAGAGAGGTACCCAGAACAACATATTAAAAGTTTACTCGAATCCGCCTTGGGTAAATATGCCTAATTTGCATAAATCAAATATGGCGGCCAACCATCCAACAAAATAACATAATTGGTCATATATCACATGTTAAACAAGCTATTTCAGTGATTTCAAAGTCTAAAACTAGTTATTTGGCTCAGGGAATCATTTTGGAGGTATAATGTTTTATATAGGCACTTCATTAATTTGCATAATTCCAATATGGCTGCCAAGATTTCTATAAAAGACATTTTCGGTCATATACCACGTATTAAACCAGCTACATCAGTGATTTTAAAGTTAAAGGTATATTTCTTTGGCATGGACAAATATTTTTCGAGATGCTATGATTTGCATTGGCACTTTGTCAATTTGCATAAATCCAATATGGTGGCCAACATTTCTACAAAGGACATTTTCGGTTATATACCAGGCATGGAACAAGCAATTTCAGTGATTTTAAAGATTTAATATTTTTCTTGGGTATAAAGAAACACTTTTAGTGGTTCAATTTCTACAAAGGCCCTTTGATAATTTGCATAAATTAAATATGGCTGCCATATAAATGGCCCGTTGCTTAATAGCTTCTGATATAAATACGGGTTTGGTATAGTTTTAAGGAATCTATCAAGAAGAAAGTGTTAAGTCCTTGGACATTTAAAAATTTTGATTTTTCTATATATGACGACTGTTAATGATTTTTAGTCTTCTGAATAATATATTCTCTTTATGAACATAACATCAGATTCATCTGTGTACGGCATTTTTGTAATTTGTGTGAGTGTTTAACACTGTACAGTGTCAAAACATGTAATCTGTAATGTTTAATGTCGAAAGCAGACGTGTTCAGAATCTTCAGTTTTTAATTTAGGCTGAACCCCCTTATTTATGATTGCATCTTTATAAGATCCCCTAGATGATAGGCAAGAAGACATCACACATATCAGCAAAATACAATAAATACAACAAAGCTAAAAAAACAGAAAAAATGATATGACCGAAATAAAAAATGCCATAATACACAAAAATCAAATTTTTGATCTATTGCAAACAATGTCAGATTCATAAAAACTTTTAGGACACACAAACTTACAAAAAACTGAATACTGCATGCTTTAACAAAGTCTTACAATTAATCCAAACACAGAATCCAACTATTACACAATACAAACAAGTACATCATAAGTCATTTTTCCAAGTGTCATTTTTCCAGATGTACATGTTTGTATCGTGTAACAGTTGAATTCTGTTAGGCTGATGAGTTGTTTGAATGAATTTTTAGCCTTTGCTAAGCATGCAGTTTTCAAGTTTTGTGAGTTTGTGTGTTGATCAAGTTTTTAAGAGTCTGACATTGTTTGCATCAGAGCTAAGTTTTAATTTGTCTGTATTGTTGCATGTGTTATTTTTGGTCGCATTATTTTTTGTTTCTGCGTTGTTATTATCTTTGTTGTGTTTATTGTATTTTTGCTGTTATATGTGATGACTTTTTGCCTATCAAATAGGGGATGTACCAAATTCTAAGATGCACTCATCACTGAGAAGGGGATTCAGTCTAAAGCAAAAACTAAATATTTTGTACTCCACATTTTTTAAAAAGGTAAACATGATGATTACATGTTTTGACACTTTACAGTATAAAACACATATAAAGACGATTGGAACTAATTTTGGATAATTGGATGGCGAAGTAATGGCAATTTCATCTACAAATTTAATCTCATCTGCTTTTCGTTTTACGTTACACACTTGTATTTATGAGTAATTTGCAATATTGCAACATTCAGCTATACGGCACATAACATTTTTGAGAAATTGGAAGATATGAAAATCCAATTATCCCAAATGAGTTCTTATCGTGTTTATAAAAAGCATAAGTAATGCCGTAAACATATGAATCCAATGTTATATTCAGAAAGAGATTATTATTAGACAACTAACAATCATTAATGGTTGTCATATGTACAAAAATCACAAAATAATTAAAATTGCATGGCTTTCTTACATCTCGTTAGTAAACGCACATAAACATATATGTATTTTAATCCGTTCGGAAGTCATATTTATGTCCTTCATATTCACTTTAACACTCTTTTCAAAATACAATATATTTATGGAGTATTTTAACGAATTCAGGTATCACAGACACATATTAAAATAAACTTGTATTCTGAAATGGATCGTTATTGTTAGTAAATTTATAGTATATTTTCGACATTTAAAAGAAAATGAATTTTAAAAAGTTCAAGGACTTAAGGTGAGGCTGTATATTGCCAATACAGTTTTTTCAAAGGAATATTTCCTATCTAAGATGACAAGGAAGCCCATAGAAACTATTTCGTGAAGTGTAATATTTCAGAGTATATGAAAAAAAAAAACGACAAGTTTATTTTTCATTATCTATCTTCATTCTAAAATGGCATGGGCTTAAAGAATGACAATCGAAACTGTGCTTAAAATCATGATAAGCAAAATAAAATCGTAAGCATTTTATTGCAAAACAAAATAATTGTTTTGTTATATCGCATTGAAAGAACATAGTGTGAAAATTTCAGAATATTTGACCCAGCCAGACTGTACTGGAGTTAAATTCTTTGGAAATCTTAAAATTGGAAATCGGGTGATTAGCATACATTAACACTATATCATGCAACTTACGACTGCTTGCCAAGCTAAAAAGTGAACTTAACCAATTTTAATCTTGGCTTAACAAATTAATCACAATTGGATAAATATTTGCAAAAAAATATTTTGGTCAAAATATGGTGTGTTGGGTGCAGTGTTATCTTAACAGTTTCTTCTTGATATTCCTAGCTCTTAAAACTCTACCAGAACCTTATTTATATTAGAAGCTATTCGGACATTATATGGCAGCCATATTTAATTTATGAAAATTATCAAAGTGTCTTTTAAAAAAACTGAACCGCCAAAGGTGTTTCTTCATGCTCAAGAAATATATTTAAACTTCAAAATGGCTGAAACAGATTGTTTAATACATGATATAGGACAATAAATGTCGGTATATTGGCCGCCCTATTGGATTTATGCAAATAAACAAAGTGCCACCGCAAATCATTGCACCTCAAAATCGTATGTCCATGCAAAAGTAATATACTTTTAACTTTAATATCATTGAAATAGCTTGTTTAACCCTTCGACTGCTGTAATTTTTACACCAAAATTTTAATGCAATATTTTACCAATTTCTGTGAACTTTTCTGTACTTTTTTCATAATTTTGGACAAAATTGATATCATATTCCATCAGCAACAGTTTTTTATCAAAACTTTGGCAAAAAGCAGAAAAATTGACTGTGGAACATTTTACAAAGTTGATAAAAATAGACTTCGGCGCTCAAACGATTAATACGTGGTATATGACAGAAAATGTCCTTTGTAGGTATATTGGCCACCAGATTGGATTTATGCAAAGTAAGGAAGTAACAATGCAAATCATTGCATCTCGAAAATCGTTTGTTCATGCCAAAGAAATATACTTTTAGTTTTGAAATCAGAGAAATAGCTTATTTAACCCTTTGACTGCTGTAATTTTTACACCAAAATTATAATGCAATATTTTACCAATTTTTGTCATCTTTTCTGTACTTTTTTCATAAATTTGGACAAAATGGATACATTTTTCATCAGCTACAGTTTTTGTCAAAATTTTGGCAAATAGCACAAAAATTGACTCTGCTACATTTTATAAAGTTGATAAAAAATAGACTTTGGCGCTCAAAGGGTTAATACGTAGTATATGACAGAAAATGTCTTTTGCAGGTTTATTGGCCACCATATTGGATTTATGCAAATTAACGAAGTACCTATGCAAATCATTGCATCTCGAAAATCGTTTGTCCATGCCAAAGAAACATACTTTTGACTTAAAAATCAATGAAATAGCTGGTTTAATACGTTGTTTATGACCGAAAATGTCTTTTGTAGGAATGTTGGCAGCCATATTGGAATTATGCAAATTAATGAAGTGCCTATATAAAACATTATACCTCCAAAATGATTCCCTGAGCCAAATAACTAGTTTCAGACTTTGAAATCACTGAAATAGCTTGTTCAACATGTAATATATGGCCAATTGTGTTATTTTGTTGGATGGTTGGCCGCCATATTTGATTTATGCAAATTAGGCATATTTCCCCAAGGTTGATTCGAGTAAACTTTTAATATGTTGTTCTGGGTACCTCTCTAAAATGCATTCTGAAGAAAAAAATTCTGTTGCAATTTGTGGTGGGTTAGGTGCCAAAATCTCGTAGATTGACTGGACTATTTATTCATTTCAACAATTCAAGATTACAACAAGTAACAACACAATTTTACATAATCAAACTTTCTAAGGTTAACAAAGGATGAAGAGTGAATAAAATTAACGTTTTCCTGTGGTAAAATTCTTACTTAGGGAGTCGTCATTATTTACGACCTTGGGGGAAGTCTGGGGAATTTCATGGTAAGCTTATTCTGAAATTTCCAGTAAACCCCCTGCCAACCCCAATGCATTTGAGTAACCCAGTCTCTAACACAGAAATTTTGACTGATCACTCCCTCCCCCCACTTAGACCAGTTAAATACCAAGACATGTATTAGTAACATTTACAAAACTACAGAAATAGTACAGACCTTTCATATCCTGCTGGAATATCATCGGTTACCTCATGACAGTTGAAAAAGATGAAACCAGCAAAAGGAAATTCAAAGTCACATTAAAATGTAGATACAAAAGCTCATGCTGTAACCACTATCCAACCATATAATATTGTTTACTTTGGATGGGTATAATGACAAGGTTTTCACTACGATATCTGACAGGGCAGAATTTGAAAGTACAGGAGAACAGTCAGGAGGCTGGGGGAGGGTCAGAGGAGTTGTACCCTCTCGTGTTGAAAATTTGAGAGATTGATGTGTACAATAATGCAGTCTAGTGCAATATGAGAGATGTTATCAATTTGTGTAAAACTGTTAGAACACCCCACAGGGGAAAAGTGTGAGAGGCGTGTCCCCTCTGCCACGTCGGAAATTTTGAGAAACTAATGAGTTCAATGATTCAGTCTGGTGCAATATTAGGTGCTTTCTATTTGTTTTTAATAAGTAAAACTGTTAGAACACCCCAGGGGAGAGGAAGTGACAGGGGGTTGAATTAAGAATTTTGAGAAATTGATGAAATGGTACAATCTGAGAGGTATTTCAATTCATTTTGTACTAAAAATTGAGCAACCCCCTTCTTTCTCTCCAATTTTGAACAACCCCCTTGTAGCTTTCAATTGTTTGAGTGATTACCCTCACATTCCTCTGACCCCCCCAGGCCCTTATGTTAAATTACTCTAAAAGACCCATAAAAATATTCTTGATGGCCTTAGAACTAAATTTGTGAACAACATGTACAGTAAAAGTGGTCAACTTTGATGCAGTCTTGCTGATGCATTTTTATGGGGCTTGAACTCACACTATCTACAATACTAATTCGTCTAGCTTAGCAGTCAGTTAAAACCCCTACAAATAGGCGTTTCAACTAGCAGCGGCCTGGTGGCTCATGTAGCTGTACTGTGATAATATTCAAGAGAATCCATAGGATAGCTAGGTGTGTGCCTCAATCAGGCAAAACAACAATTAGCAATAACAGCAATAATAATAATTATCAATTTCTGCAAGTCATTTAAAAATATACCACCTTGAAGGGCACAGTATTGCTCTTATCTGACAAACAAAAAGAGGTATTCCTATTTCCACTTATTCACTCAAAATGCTATTGTGTTTGCAAAGAGTTTGAACTTTCAATTTTCATAGGCAGAATTCCGATTTAACACCGACTTTTCAATTTTTTAGATCAACAGTAAAAATTTGATGGTCCTTGCTTGAAATGTTAAGATTTACTCAGAGTTAAGTTATACACAGATGAGCCAAGAATACAATGTGCAATATACATACCAAATAACCTGGTGATAAACTGGTGAGAAGGAAACTTACAACAGCTCAATTAACTTTCAAATGTTGGACGTCAGAGAAAAATTGAAAGATTTCAATAACTTCCTAGTTGTATGAGTAGTATGTGTAACATTAAATGTGAAAACTTCTTGGTTTCAGATAAAAATGAGCAATTATATTTTGACAATTACTGCAAGCAAGATATATTGTAAGTTAACATTGTCTACTGCAAGTTCAAAGTTGTAATCAAAAGCAGGCAACCACGGGTAATTGGTCGATGATAACTGATAAATTCGAACCTTGGAAGGAGTAAACGTATGCAGTGTACTGATCAAAAAACAATATGGTGTCAGAGGGATAGGTCGTCAACATTAATATAGTTGTTTATTCTGTTTGTATGGTGAAGTGACCTGATATTATCATTCATCACTCATCTTATTCAAACTACACATGATTTCACTCAGCTGCCTTCATCTTTGTGAAGATTTACTTAATTAAGTGATACCATGACAGGTTTTTTTGCTTATGTAACAAAATGATTGGAACTGATACAAATAAACTGGAGTCTGTTTTAATTGTATGGTGCATCTTGCCATATGCCTTCTTGTGGATTGAAATCCCTCATCAGTGTATGGGGTTTCCTCCATGAAATATTTGCTATAGTTGATCCACTACATAAACATAGCCTCACAACTTTTTTTCTAGATCATATTTCACTACAAATTGGCACAAAATAAAACTACATTATTTTCATTGTCTTCAAAATTGATTTACAAGGTATTCAGGGTTGGAATAGGTCATTCAAGCTTGCAGACTAATACATTGGCTCCAAAAATAAAAAATCATGGGTTCCCTCAGTTTGAAAAATGATTTGGCTTAGGTAGTCTCCAGGGATTTTTATAAGAAAATGCAAAGCTATCAGATAAACACCAATTAGACAAAAGCACTTTTTGACCAAAATTGACAAAAATTGCTCCAAAAATACAAACTTTGCATTTTCTCACTGTATAAAAATATCTGACTTAAGTCATCCTAAGGACCTGTATATTGAATATCAAAATGTCTGACAAGGAGTTTTGAAGAAAAAAATAGATCTACAATGACAAAAATAACCTTAAAAATACAAAGTTGCATATCTTGGCACGATTTTACAAAATCTTATTGCTGTCATCCTAAGGGACATGTATAATCAATATTAATGTGTCTGACCAGAACTTTTGAATGATATTTTTGGTTAAATATGACAATAATTGCCTTAAAATATAAGTTTTAAAATATTTCATAACAATATGGACAAATGTCAATAAGGTTATCCCTGCAGAACAGTATATTTAGATTTCTGTGGCAATACTAGAGTTCATTTGCTTCTTCAAGCATACCATTATTTTCCTTGACATAAGGTAAACTTCAGCCTCCTTCAACAACACAATTGTGATGTAATCTACAACAAACCTGAGTGAGAAAAATAGAAATATAGATATACTATTAATACATTTTTGTATATTTCTTTCACCCATGAAAACCTGTGGTAGATAATGTCATAAAATGTATGATATCATGATAGGGCTAGCCCATAAACTTGTGCACAGTAACATTGGAAATGTAATTCAATAGAATGTAATAGTTCAATAATTATATGAGTTCTGTGTGCAATAAAAATATTTGTTAAAATACTCTTATTTAGCACTGGTGTTGATGACCTCCACTGCTTATGCATGTGGCTCCTTGTTGAGTCTGATTACCCAGTATACTGTGCACCAGGATGCTGATGTTTAAAACAAGTCCTTATGGCTGCTTTCCAATACCAGTGCAATCACACATACAAGTGCTATGCTGACAAGCTAAATATTGATTTTTAGCAATCTTTTTGTTGTAAAATAACAACTTACAGTGGGCAAATATAAATAATGAAACAAATGTCAAAAATAAGCATTACAGGCCCTCTAAATTTTTGAAAGTTGTAATATAATAACTTACACAATTATCCCCAAACCATTCACAGGATACAGCTCAAGTTGTAACTACAAAATGGTACACCAATGTGAGAAGCAACATATGAACATAATACCCTACTTACATTGACGTTTCTTTCACATTCATCTTCCAAAACAAACTTCTTACCATCTGTTGTTAAGGCAGTGTCATAGCATTCAAAGATACTGTCAAAACAAACAAAAATCCATTATTACATCAGAATGAATAGACACTGTTCACAGAAGTTTCATATTAAAAATTAGCCTTTTTTAATACTCTCTGTTTTCAACAGACATGCCATAAACCTTCAAAAGACACAGTTTATGTTTTACTTTGCATATAAAAAATGATATCAGTCTTGCAATGGTTATATGTAAGTGGAGCTGACAACAGTTGCCCTAAATGGGCAGTGACACATATGATTTGAATAAAATATCACTTTTAACATGGTCGTCATTTCCTTCTTTTGGCAGGTTACATCTGAACATGTTTTACAGTACATGATCCTCATAGAAATTTAAATGCATCTTATTCAAAATGTAAGAACTTTATTGCCAATCAAAAAAGGTTTTGTTTAACAACATTTAAAAAAAAATAATGTGAAAATTTAAGAAAGTTTGACCAAGTCAGTATGGAGTTAAATTGTTTGGAAATCTTAAAATTGGAAGAACAGTGAAGCCAGGAAATTGGGTGATTTGCAAACATTTGCAAAAATTAACACTTCTTCATCAAGCAACCTACGACTGCTTGACAACCTTGAAGATAAACCCAAATAACTATATTTTAATCTTGGGTTAACAATTTCATTAAATTACATGAATGTCTACAAAAAAGTGATTTTGGTGCAAAATACCCTGTGTTGGGTGCAGCGCCCCTTAATTAGCAAGTTTTATACAACGTTGCAAAGTCTCTGTGCAACCAGGTGACACATTCTGACTTGGCATGATCTAACAGCAGATTCCTGCATAAAATTTTGATTTGAAAACTTGAATCAATTTTTAATAGCATAAAAAGAGCAAAACCAAGGAGAAACGTAGATGACAAAGCCTTATAAGGGAAAGAGAGGTGTACCACATGACTCCACGCAACCAGATGACACATTGTGACTCAGCATACTCCTAAAGCAGACGATTGCATAAAATTTTGACTTTGAATCACTTTGTAATAGTATAAAAAGAGCACAACAAATGAGAAAACTTAGAAGTCAAAGCCTTAGCACAGTAAGAGAGATGCACCAGAGTGTCCGTGCAACCAGATGACACATTGTGACTCAGCATACTCCAAATGCAGATTCTGCAAAAATATTTGATTAGACAACTTAAATCAGTTGGCAATAGCATAGAAAGATGAAAACCACTGGGAAAACTTAGAAGTCACAGCCATAGCACACTAAGACAGATGCGCCGGAGTGTCCATGCAACCAGGTGACACATGGTGACTCAGCATACTCAAAATGCGCTTCCTGCAAAAAATTTAGATTAGGCAACTTAAATCAATTACTGATAGCATAAAAAGATGAAAACCAATGCGAAAACTTAGCAGTCACAGCCTTAGCACAGTAAGACAGATGCACCAGAGTGTGCGTGCAACCAGGTGACACATTGTGACTCAGAATACTAAAAATGCTGTTTCTGCAAAAAATTTAGATTAGACAATTTAAATCAGTTGGCGATAGCATAGAAAGATGAAAACCAATGAGAAAACATAGCAGTCACAGCCTTGTCAGTGTAAGAGAGATGCACCAGAGTCTCCGTGCAACCAGGTGACACATTGTGACTCGGCATGCTCCAAATGCAGATTCTGCAAAAAATTTTGATTAGACAAATTAAATCAGTTTGTGATAGCATAGAAAGTTGAAAACCAATTAATACACAGGAATTATACAGGATACATATGAATTAATTTATAAAAGCTTATACAGCAGAACACATTGGCAATAAAGACAAACATATTTAGCTGCCTACCTCCACACGGTACTGAGGATTTTATGTGGGCCTTAATGTGTTGTTTCAGTCTCCACTTATATTTCGTGGGACTGAACATCCTCACTGGGCACAGCTTGCATGACATCTCTTCTTTCCCACAGTTTATAATGCTTTGAGCATTTTCGACCGTTGTTACTGAAGCATGCATCCTATCAAGAGAAAAGTGATAATATAAAACAAGGCCAACCACCTTAATGTTTGTAAATAAGCAGACTTTGATGTGTTTCAAGACATCTCTTTGACTCTTTTGTCGAGGTCGATCATGATGACTGATGTATGTAGACACAGTCAGAGGCGGACGGTCATATAGACCTGGTTTCGTCTGACCCTCTGAATTTTAAAGACCTCAGAATTTTAAAACCGCCTGCATGCTAACACCAGAGATATATGAGAAATCGTATCCTTGTGTTACAAGCCTACGATCAAGAATCGAACAGACTACTATACTTGTACTCACTTGCTTCGAAATGGCACAAATGAAAACGTGCTTTGACAACCAGAACTAGCACAAGATATCAGGAATGCAAGGAATTACCCATGCTAGGACTTTCAACTCTGACCTTTGACATCGAAACATAACCAAATATGGGTGTGTCATAGCCAGCAACCACATGACATATTTTGCAACCAGATGACAGAACTCCCTAACGCGCGTACTCCCTCTATCAAGATGGCTACCCGGTACCCGACCCTATATTTCCTCACGCCCTCTACCGGGGAAACGGGTCAGGGAACCAGACTACGTTGATTCCCCTGTGAAGTCTACCGTGTCTCTCATGTGTAGGCAAATTCCTGGACTAGTTGTAAAAATTCTGAAAACATACTTTTAAAAAACCTTTCTTCTCAATTCCTATTTTAAAGGATTAAGAAAATTGTACTTGATTGTAAGAAGAGGAAGGATTTTTGTAAATTTTCCACTGATTGTGTCCTCAGCCATACAGAATAAAGTGATGGAAAGTAGGGATACTAGTTGAACCTGTTTTATGAAACAAAAGGATATTGATTTTTCCAAATAGAAAAGACAAAAGAAAGTTACATGCTAACTTTTTTCAGAGAATGACCCCTTTGGTTGGTCATGACGTTCTTCCCTAAATTGTGACACCTGTAGTACTTGCAGAATGTGACTTTTATGGTTATTTAATGGTTTCTTTGAAATTTATACTACAATATTTCAACGTACTTTTGATAAATATAATTAATCAATTATCTTGAGACTTGATATTATTGCTTTCATGCAGCATTGAAAAAGTTATAAGAAAACTAACGTCGTTGGTACAAATCAAACAGCACTGTGGGTAATTTATTGTACTGTGGGTGGCTTTAAATTTTACCAGGACCAAAGGCTACATGTACAATAAAAGAAAGGTCTTGACTACTGTACCCCGGCGCCTACACGCGTGGCTCGTCAACTCTGATACGACCACGGCTTAGTCATAGGCGAACACTCTTGACTCCCATACCGGCCTTAGGGCTAATAACATGCCATCGCACATCGGTTGACATCATCCATGACAGAAAATTACTTTAAGTAAATACTAGAAGTAACCTCTGTGGTGTCATTTTTCAGTCACGCGTACGTTAGTCCATGGAGGTAGAAAAGTTTTCTTCTAGTCCTCCATGGTTTGTCACTCGCTACGATCATTGAGCCATGAGCGGAACTAGTACCTCCATACTGAACGGCAAGCTTTGTGTACTTGGTGATTACCTGCTCCCTGTGTTTTGAATGTGCTTACAAACGGCTTAGCCTATCAGACTATAGGTCTGCATAGTTTTCCCAGTTCGATGAACATTATTGTTGTATTTGAAGGGAAATTTGTGAAATCAAAAATATTGTATTGCTTCATTCGGAATCGTAACTGTCTCACACGTGACAAAACGTAGTCTTAATTCACTGCCCACATGTTGGGGTTGTTAGCCTGATGTAACAGCCATTCCCCACATTTCAAATGCAAATAAATATGTACATAAACAAGAAAAGTAAACTCATGAATTTTAATAGACGTGGTGGGTATGGCCGATTTCGACCAAATAGCCAACACGCCTAAATCTGTGTAGTAAAAAGTTGCCATGCACACATTCATGCGGAGCTACACACTGTGAAAACGACTAGTGTAAAAAATAACTGAGCTGTGATGTATAATTTGGCATAGTACCAAAAAAATCGTAACTACAATGACATTCATATCCAATTAATGAAGGCACTCATTTTCAATTAGTGAATTACTTCAAGGGGCGTCAATGAGGTGATAGTCTTTCCGTCTCTCGAATAATTTCTTTTGTTTCATTGTTACTTGGTCTATATACAGTATTTTGCTGAAAAATAGTATCAAACACGTCATTGTTAATGACGTCCCCACTTGGTTAATTAATTTGGAAACCATTGACATAAATGATGGTCATATTGAAGCGGTTATACCGAGTGCATAATAATTTGAAACGCCTGTCAGATTGTACCAGTACTAAAATCAATTTCTCAAAATTGTCGATGCAAGAAGGGGGACTTTCCCCGTGCTCTCCCCTTTGGGTGTTCAAACAGTCTTAATTGGTACAAAACACATTAAAAACACCTCACATGTTGCACAGGCTACACCTTTGCACACATAATTTTTCAAAATTTCCATGCAAGATTGGCGACACCCGTCTGACTCTGTCCCCCTCAGCCTCTGGCGTTTTCTCCTGTACTTTCAAATTCTACCTAATCAGATATTCTTATGAAACCCCTGTCATGATTCCCAACCTAATAAAACTATAATATATGGTTGGAAACAGGTTCCAACGTGAGCTTTACATTTCGCTATAATGTTGACTGTCATTTTGTTTGTTTCACTTTTTCTCAAATGTAATGAGATAACCGATGACAATCTAACAATGTACGCCATGATTTTAAAGGCCTTTATTATTGCTGTATTTTTGAAAAAAAATATTAATGCGTCTATTTATATTTAACTTTTAAAAGGGGTTCAGTCAAAATTTCAGTGTTAGAGAGGGGGTACTCAAATTCATCATTGTTGGCAGGGGGTTACTAGAAATTTCTTAGTTGCCGACTAATGCCTTCGACCCCCCCCCCCCTCCAACCCGTTCATAATGACGGCTCACTAGTTTAAATAATTTTGAACACCAAACATTATTAAATTCAATTTAATATTACTTTATTCATCCTAAAACCAAGACGTAAGATGGCCATCCTCAATATACATACAATTTGAGTACTGGTACTATGCACAAAGGCAGTAATATTTTAAATTACGCACTGTATTTGGAATATACGAATATTTCGTCAATTCGACTTGCAAGTCGGAGACTTACAATGTCGTATTGAAGACATGCAGTAAAACCTTAAAGATATAAAGTGACTTTTACATGATAGAATTGAATGATCTTCCCTGAAAACGTGGCTTGAAATGCGTTTATTATTTTGTTCTCTGCGTTACAACAATCACTTTAGAAGTAATGGCACAAATGTCGTCAAGAGAACAATTCCTTTTGACAGACAGGTTTTGCGTCCAATATAAGAAAGAATGGTAAAATGGTTTTAATAAATGTTTATAACAAACTTTACATCTATCTATCAACATTGAATTATCCCCGGCCAGTTTTTGGACAAAATACAAGTGTTTCCGGGCCTTTAAGATTGTTTGAGTATCACAGAGAGATGCGGTAATGACATCAGTGCATAACTACAAACTCTTTTTTCTTATCTAATGCTCGTTACCAATTCCTTAAAGCTCCAAGTTTTGCAGAAATGTCTCTCAAGAATACCACTGTTTTCTTAATAAAGGGGAAGTCGCTATACCAGCCTCTTTAATGTTTTGAAGAAAAATTAATTTACAAAATATCAATTATAGGCTTTGCACACTTTAACTTTAAAATGTTGTGTCTGATAAGTCGAGCATCTGATATTCAGAGTGTGTAAAGTCACGTAGTTGTTGATAATCGTCTCCGTTTGTTGCATTCCTGAGAACAATCTCATAGTCAGAAGTACGTCCTCCTTGCTGAAGATCTGAAATGTATGAATCGTGATGGTAAATTGAAATGACAAAGGGGGAAATAAGAGTATTGAATATTGATTATTATAACGGCTATGTGACAAGAGTCCCGCAAATTTGTTTTCAATGCTTCCAAATATTCCAAATTGCTTTATCAAGCTTGCACTTTAAGCGAAACAATTAAGCAAATTTGGCACATAAGGGAAATAAGTTCATCTTGGAATGCTTAACCTTATCATTATCATATTTTTGTTCTGTTACTTTGTTGCCTGATATAGTTTTGTTCGAATATTGCTGTGTTGGTTACTATGTTTAGACGTACAGGGACTACGGTGAACATGACAAATAATCTATTGTTGATAGAAAAGCAAAAAACAGCAAAGGAAACACATTGTGAAACAATGACATTATCAAAGAAGCAGTACAGTAATTAATGCACAAAACATGGTCATTTACGTGGCGTTAAAAATAACAGCGAGGTTTGCTTTAAACAAACAAAGATTCGTACGATTTCAATTAATATGTTAACCAAAGACCGAAATATTGATTTGTTCACCCTTTAGTTTGCAAAGCAGTCGTAAGTTTGATGATAAGAAGTATAAGGGTATGCAAAATTTATGCAAATCACCTCATTTCTTGTCTTCTTTTTTGGTTTTCAGTACTTAAAATATAATCTACTTTAGCTGGGTCAAATTGCGTGATTTTTTTACATTTTTATTAGGTACCATATAATAAACTTTGGGAAAAATGCTTGATATACAACAATATATACACATATACTGATTCTGTACATGTGTCAAATACAAAAACTACAGTGTACACTTAGTGTGCAAAGATCTGCATTACGTATACTCATTATCTGCATAGAAATACGCTACGCATATCAACGCATAGGAATGTTCCATATACAAAAATATACATTGCGTATGCAATTAAGTGTTCCATATACGTCAATATACGTAAATATGCTAAGCGCATACCCAGCATTTTGTCCAGTGAAAATTACAGTTTCGTTTGGCATTAACAATTATATATTTGAAAACGAGTCATTTCAATTTTCCTTGTGATTTTGATCTTTTTTTGAATGTCAGTTTTTTTAATCACTGCCACTTCCACATACTCTAGTTTCAAATGCGATTTTACATATTATAAAGTAGCATCATACCGAAAATAAGGTTTTCTACCCTAAGTGTGAAACCCCTTATCCTTCGAGTAGACTATTTCTGCCCTACTAGACTTAAGGTGCAGTGTGTTTTGAACATAATTTGACGGGTTTTCCTGTCATCTTGCACAAGAAATATCGCTTTAAAAAATTGTGCTGATTAAGTGCAACGTCTCCTTAACTAGGCAGCCAATATAAAGTAACGGTATAACATTTACGGGAAATTATTCATATTGAATTGAATTGAATTTCAGATAAAAAAATACCAAAGGCTGCTTCGTAAACTCAAGACAATTAGGATTGGTGACTGTGGTATGCAACCCAGAAACTACATCATCGATGATAATTTGTTCGATCGCCGAAGGATGGCCTAAACACACATATGCAGCACTAGTTACTTTGCCATATTTGTTTCTTTTGCATACCTACATTCGTCCAACATGTCGTCGGTTGTATCGTTATCATTTACGTGTGCATTCAAAAGAGATTTTTCTAAAGTAACTATCGCAAATGGCCTTTACAAGAGTATGCAAGGGTCATACCTTCGTTAGATGTTGATATTCCCTCCGGTCCTTGAATTACAGGATAATGGTTGTTTGTTTTTATAGTTTCACTCTGTTGAGTCACAATAGCATCACTTTGTTGAGTGCCTTGCTCTTGCTCAGAACAGCGAGCATTTCTATGAAAATTTATAAAAAAGTCGAAATTAAAACATCATGACCAAACTTATAAAACGGCACATTGCAAATGAAACATACAAGTAAATATTTGGTTCTAAGATGTACCAATAGTAATCGAAAGATATACAATTGTACAGGATACCATCTAGTTCGTGAATCAAGATTTTTGAGTTCTTCAAACAGAAATCATTAAATTATTATGAATTATTATGACAATTGTAATAGTTTTATGATTTTCTAGGTACAATATATAAAGTGGGTATTTCAATATTATACCATTATAGTCTTTGAAAATAAAACATTACTCTTTCTCTGCACAGATGTTACGGTGAGTATAGGAGTATTGTTTGAGAAATTTTGTTATATCTAAGTTTATCTTTGTACAGTATAGCTACAACATATGCTAGCAAACATAAAGGAAACTAGAACTATTGATCTGACCTCGAACACAGCAATATGCATCCTCTTAAACAATCGTCCTATCGCTGTACAATAAGATTGACTAAATGAATCTCTATCCACATTTAGTATGTAAAAATGATATAAGAGTAAACGTGTATCACTTTACATCTTACCGTCGTGCTAGTTGTCTCATTCTGACTTTAATGATGACAAAGGCCGTAGCAACACAAACGCTAACTACAACAGTAACTATTATAGCCAAGTAAAGGGTGGGAATACAATCATATCCCGTCGGATTGACAGTCATGTTTTGTAGAACAGTCATAGTAACGACTGAGGTGAAAATAAAAAAATACTTCTTTGAAGAAATAGACTTGGAAAATATCAATTTATCCAAACAATTTGATGATATGAACACAAAGCTTACGTACTAATGCTAATACCGAATAACAAACAGCATGAAATATCTCATGAAAGTCTACATGGAAGTGCAGTGTGGCAGAAAGCTACGATTTTTATCTGACAGTGTGAACATTGTTATCATGTGCACATCATTAACCAGCAAATAATATTGAAATCCATAGAGTTATTGACAAATGACTGAAATGAAATAACTCATATGTGGTTATCTTATCATGGTAATTGATAGTGGCCTTTATTTTCGAATTCTAAGTAGGCTTTGATAAAAGTTATATTTAACCATTGTTACCATTGACACAAAAATATAGGCACGTGACTAAATTAACCCTGTACCAATATTTTCCTTATCATTATCTACTTTGACATCGCAGAAACGTCCACACCAACCATCTTGACATTCGAGGTTGAACGGATTTTCAGTACATATTTTTGCGTGTAGATATTTGCACTGTTGTTCTCCGCACCTGAAAATTAATACACAGTATCGTGATTTGCGTTGCAAAGGCAAACTAAGGCTCATGAACATGAGAAAAATCGTAATTTCAGTACAGCATAGTAGGATAATTTTATATCACAATCTTGAAGTACAAAGTATTTTAAAATAGTTTAACTTTATTGAGAAATAATGTGATGAACTAGAATTGCTGTTCGAAACTCGTCACCGATCTACGGTAATCTTTAGTATAGGGTTCAGCGGGAGGCCACAGGTGGCCGAAAGCCGATTCTTCGTACACATGTGGCAAGCCTCGAATATTTAACTTTACCCTTCGACTCACAATCTCAATTCCAGTGCTATTCAAGAAATAATTTGCTGTCATCGCCATAATTGCTGTCAAAATATTTCTGAGCGCCTGTCACAAGCACAGCACCAACTTCCTTATTGCACTTTCCCATATCAAGATAAGACGGAGTCGATCACCTCTCGCAGAATAAGATTTTAAATTTTAATGTATCGTCACTTGAAAGTGACAGTTACTGTCTATAGTAAATGCGTTTTCTTAAGAATATGTTTACGATACTCTTCTTCATCACAGGTGTTGCGCCTAGCTGGCTACGCGTAAGGCAGGTGACTTGGCCCGATTACACAGCGTCCTTCCACCAGGTTATTGGGCTCAATGAGCCACCTTACGCGTCGCCGACGTGGCCTTCAACGCGTGTGACGAAGAAGAGTATCATAAACATGTTGTATAGCCACAAAGTGATGACGCCCTTACACCCAGTAATAGAGGCAGTGACTAATAAGTCAAGCTAACATATGAATTTTCACTTTCTTCGAACCACTTCAACACTTCGACTGGTTAGTGATTGTGTCGGTTGGAGTACATTTGGGGCTAGAAAAGGGGGTTGAATGACCATATTGTTGGAACGGAGTTAGCGTGCGCAAGCAAAGTCAGCTTCCTTCAATTTCTTACTTCCGCTGTCCTTCACCCGACACATAATCAAGAAAGAGAAGACTAACACACATTTTAGTGTTAAAAGTCGTTCCTGTCATCCCGGCAATTATATAATTCCTGCTCATTTTCACTGTCGTTCTTGTCGTGCCGATTTATAATTTGAATGTACAATTATATTACACGTCATGCTTGCTCAGTTACTGAAGAGTTCATTTGCCTGATTTATCTTATTAAAAAGGGTAAATGAACTAATGATTAAGTCCTTCTCTCCTGATATAAGTTTTACGCTTGTGTATAAGGAAGTCGCACACAAATGATATATGTTAATGAATATATTTATAACTTTGTTTTCATTTTAATGTATCTTCGTGAGTTGATAACTATGTTGCTTGCAGATCTTTATCAAAAAAAATATATGTTCAAGCTTAGGGCAATGTCGCAACACGTGCATTGTGTGATTTCTAAGGCGGCGACTCTGTGTGTGTCGAGGAAATGTCTTATCCTCTTGTAGCCATGCGTACGTTTCGATGAGCCTTTTGCGACCGCCTTTTTGGCCCGCTGGTAGTGTTAATTATATATTGCTAGCAATTAAAATCAGGAATCATAAATAACTTTAAATAAACTTATAAACATCTTTATTTGGATTAGGATGCACAATACAATATCATCCACAGTAGTGAGTTGTTATGTGTGTAAAGGGTACTATACTTGCGCAATAAACGCAACAGTTACTACGGAAAAGGGTTCCGAATGTGACATTATGTGGGATCAGTGTAAATTAAACAAAACCAAGAGTAAGTTAAATAAATAAAAAAAATACTTGACATTAAGAATTGCAAAATTTGGACTAGAATTTGAATAAAGGTATGTAATCTTACTCTGCGCGAGCCCAGCAAAACGGCTCAGCTATTTTGTTAAATGGTCAATAAATTAACACATCTTACCTGACAACGTTAGGACAACGTCCGCTGATATGATTGCAAGACAGGACACACTTACATTCGTCACAGGTTTCTTTGCAGCCATTGCCATAGAAACCAGGTTCACATTTATCAGCACAATTGTAACCTATCCACCCGGCTTTACAAGATCTACAATCATTCTCTTCACACAATACACAATGTATAGGACATGGAATCTCACAAAGCTGACCAGTCCACCCTTCCTCACACTGACAAGAGCCATCTACAGGATTACATTTCCCATTTTCACAATGACTGTTACATATCTCAGAACAATTGAAGCCGTAGAAGCCCACGTCACATTGTTTATCGCATCTGTTACCTTGCCAACCAGGTGAACACTCACAATCGCCATTGAGAACCGAACACGTGTGTCCATTGTAACAGTGCAAACATTTATCCTCACAATATGAAAGACTTGTTGATTTATCGCAATCGGTGCATTGGGAACCAGTCCAACCTAAAGGGCATTTGCAATTGTTGGGACGATCAATACCACAGTGAGCTCCATTGAAACAAGAACACTGTTTATCACAGTTAACACCATAATAAGGAGGCTTACAAGAACAGACACCATTAAGTGGGTTACATTGTTCAGTGTTTGAACAGTTACAAGACAAGCATGAATCACCATAGAAACCGTCCCGACAGATACACTTTCCTGTTGTTTCATGACATATGCTATTTTTATGACACTGACATGGTCTGTCACATGACTTTCCGAAAAAGCCATCTGCACACGAACACGAGCCGTCAGGCATACAAGTAGCCCCATTTAGACAATTACACGAATATTGACAGCTTCGTCCAAAATATTGTGCCGAACAATGACAGGAACCATCAACTCTGTTGCACATTCCGCCATTTTCACAGGTGCACTCAGTGTTGCAGAACGAGCCAAACAATCCCTCCGGACATTCTGTAACAAAGTAAATTAACAGACTGTATGCGATAGGCTACCACTGCGCTAGACATAATGACATAACGAATTGCATGATAGCAATAGCAAGGGATACACAGAGGAGATGAGTATACACGAGCACATTCAGAAAAGTGGTAACTCTTTGTTTTCTAGTATATGCACGTAATATATTAAAATGTTTCTTGCCATTACCAATACTCTCACTTTTTATTAGAAAATTCGAGGAAATTAATATAGTAGTAGGTTTCTTGAAATGGCATACTTCCAGCAATTAGCTTTACGTTACGTTTAACAGTATATTAATCGTTTGGTATAGCCGTATTAAAGGGACAAAGTCTGCCATTATCTACAAATTTTTCGATAGCAAAATTCCTGTCAAATCGATATTCGACCCGAATAGTGACCATAGATGGCTTCAAGGGTATATAAAAGCGCCATTTGCTCTTTACAGCAATGTTCAATGTTTGCCTGGGCGTCCAGGCGATTTGAATTAACCGCCATAGTTGAACCCCGTTACATAATAATTTAATGTGCACACTACTTCAGATCATCGTTTGGAGGAGTGCGTGAGCGGCCTGTAACCTTCATACAACCTTCAGTACAATGGATAACGAGGAGCACACGCCAAAACGAACTACTGTAAAATAGTGAAACTTACATATAAAAGGGAATATGCTCGTAATATATCAAATGACACGGACTGTGAAACACAAATACCATAGACCCAATTGCTCTATGATAAAACTAAAACCATGTAAGATTGCTACCGTAATACCGATTATAGTGAAACAGTTACAGAGTCATAAATTTTCTTTGCATTTTATGAGCAAATCTTAATCATAGACCTGCATCTTCGTAGACTTTTATTTAGGGCATCTCTCTGCCATTCCGTGTTTTTTCAAACATTGCATGATGCGGATGATCACTTGTTGAACTTTGAAACATCGCACCTGTAGGTTCGACTGAACATCAGTGACATAGTGGCACGCCGAGTACTATCATCGTTGGTTACCTCTTGACACACAAAATCTGTGCGAATGTTATTGAACAGGGATTTCCCTGTGCCTCATGTAATTATTTGTTACAGTTGAACGGTATTTAGAACCACAAGTGAGTACATGGATGGCAATGACCGCGACTTCAAGGTCATTCGCATCATGGCAGTCTTTGCAGCGTTTGCTGCGCTGACTGATAGTGGTTTGCCCGAAGTCAAAGACTGCTAAACGAACACAAACAGCCGCTTACAGGAAATCGGCCTTGATCAATAATTGCTGTGAATGCCGTAAAATTCATGCCACGAACAGGAACACATCGTTTGAACCTTTACCTTAGACTTGCCCTCAGTCGCCTGGTTTTCCTCAGCAACTGAGTCACTATATATAGCTGGTCAAGCAAAGCGTTCATCCCACGACTACGCAACAGCCTTCCATTAGCTCGTCGGTCTGCTGATGTTAAGTCCTTCAGTTTTGATACCTTAATGCCCACAGACTTGAAGCAAGTCTATCTTTATCTGTGTAATTTTTTGTTCGCCGGTACAGCTAAAATCACAAGACTGATTCCCCTAGACATCCACCGAACTACCTACAGACTGGAGGCCTACAGCCGGTAACACACAGCCCTGCCATGCAGACTCTGAGTAACTACTGCAGGGCATTTTGTATGGACGAATCCTTGGTTGAAACATATACCCGTGAGGGAATCAGATTTCTAGGGGATGAAGTTCTCAGTCTCACAATTGTTTCTTTTAGACGTTATAAGAAAAAAGTAGAAGTATATCTCGCCGGATTGAAACGGTGTCGTACGGAGTATTCACGCAGTCATGACCAGAGGACCGGGCATACACAGCATGCAGTACCCACGATGTACTCGTTTGTCGCCAAAGTTTATTGCTTCAATCTGGCGATCACCTCAATACTAACGTGAGTCTGCTGAAGTTTCTTCCTTCATTTTACTTCCTTTTGATATGCCTATGCCCACAGTCCATGGGCAAGTAAGTCTACATGGAGGTACAAACGAGACAAACACAATCTGCTTTTAATGAAAGAGGTCACAGTGAGAGAGACTGTGATTAGGTACTGTCGTCGGCAAACGGCTCCGTCATTGTTGCAGCTTGTAGGCATTTGAAATGCCCTTTGGAAAAATGTGCTCTTTTGCAGCAAAGAACAGTATATCGAAGAACAAGATTGGTTTTCAGGTTCTGCATGCAAAGCTGACCGTCAAAATGTAACTTAAGCAAACGGCATCGATAGTAAGCTTCGGCGAATCCCGAAAACTGCATCCTTGATCTCGAGCCATAAGCTGGACGTGCTTCTATGAGTGTTTTTTTTTCACAAGTGGATGCTCACAGAGGTGAACAGCCGAGTTAATGGTCATGAACATTGATTCGTTCTCGCGATGGTTTTATTTACCGTGTATAAAAGCGGGATGGAATATATGCATGGTCACCTATTCATTTAGAATCTCTCAACATGTCAAACAATATAAATAGTGTCTCGTATTAAACAAAATTCATGAAAAATGGCCGACTTTGTCCCTTTTAAGGGTGGATGTAGTGAAATTCCGTCGTGATTCAAATATACAACTTACCGATACACTTATTCGTCGGGTCTAAGCTATTTATATACCCATCGCAACATCGAAACACACTGCAAGAAAATATTATATCTTATAGTTCCATCTCACAATAAAGACATATCGTCGGTTGTCATTATTTACGGCCTTGTAGATTTCATACGGTCACTAAATCTGTGCGTGAATTATGATCGATCATCAGAATATAAACGTTTAATAAACACGATATTATTGAATCCTGTTAAATGTCATGATTATATGGTTTACAAGTGTGTCAAGATCTACAAATGGCTGTGTATTCCTGAAAACCCAGACATCTGTGACAAGCAGTTTTCAGGAGTTTCAAAACTTGTCGACATCTCGCACACAGGAAAACTTAATATTTCTTCAAGGCAAGATTTATGTATTAGTATCTTACCTGGATCCGTTACGTCCTTCGAACCAAACACAAGCATGTGGATCGTCAGGTCTAGCCTGCCTTGAGAGAATTGCGTCATCACTGCACGAATTCAGCCTAACTGATGCAGCAATAAATAGTAATTGTAGCCGAAAAACCTTTATAGTCATGATGAAAATTGTGGACTGTTGTTGAGGACCTTTAAATAGAAATGTTCACAAATATTTGTGTTACACGAAATGTGTCTATTTTTATGTGATATTTCAATATTATTGGTCAATTACTATACAATATTTGGTTCAACATTCGAAGTCCATATGTATATTGATTGGCTATTATTCCCACAAATGTGTAAAATGTTGCCCTCTGCCGGTAATACATGATCATTAATATAGTGCCATCGATAAGAAATAAGGCCAAACTAAGTGCAAAACACGTGTATGTTAACTCAGTGGTAGTAAGGTAATGTTTGTCAATCCTGCCGGCGTGTTTTGCAACTCCTCCTGATAAAGAAGTCCTGATGTTATTATGACGACTCTTATCATGCCAATGATCATTTAAGGGCTACACACGAAGAGACGCTCTCGTTAATGAAATTTCTGCTGGCTTTTTCGATCGAAAAACCACACCTAAGCAAAGAATGTTTTTTTTTGGCAAATATGTTATCGAACAGTGGTATTACTTTCTAAAGGGATGATGATAGAGTAGTCTTTAGCGGTCAAGCTATAAGAGACAGCCGATGGCGATTTGGAAATCTCTGTCATTCGAATGGACTATGCAACTAAAACAGCTGCTTGAAATGTTGTCCCGGGAACGACCGTTGTGTGAGTGCAACATTTTGCGTAACGCGGACTAAGGCCCACCACTGTTAAACTTTTTTAGGAAAAAGTTTGGTACAGCTTACGAACAAAAGATATCATTCTAACTTCGCCAGCCAATGATGTTAATTTTTGCAGGGACCATCTACAAAAGGTTAGGTTATTGTGAGGGTCCAATCAGGAAAGGATACAGATGACCAAAATACTCAATTCCATCGACAATGATAGATCCAAATATTATGTTATTTTCAACTTTCAATTATTGAAAATGTTACGATCGATGAACTAAAGGTAAAGAGATGACTAAACACTGCAAACGTTGAATTATCTGCAAACAGCTGAGCTCATTGCCCCATTAAAGTATACATTTTCTGAAAGCTCAGTTATTGTGGCATATGTTGGATTTTATTTATTAAAATCTAAAATTACATTTGCTTCGTAGTACTTTGTTAGTCCCTGCTACATGAGGTCCGGATGGTGGACTTTTTAGAACTGACCTATCTTGTTTTGAGCACAACTCTGAGGTATATAGGTCATATAAGTAGGTAGGTATGATGCAAGTTTGACTGTCGTGGAACATGATAAGTAGCTCGCTTGCATGCTAAATTCGTTCGCCAATAAGGCAAAAGTCACAACTGAATGTATTGAATTGACCGAATTTATCCTTCCCATGGGTCACCCCCAACTGAAGTGTTGCTGAAAGTTGAAGCGTGTGATATTTGAATAATAGATCGTTTACATATTTAATGAATTGAATTGAAAAGTGTTTCTTCACGCCCAAGAAATATATTTAAATTTCAAAATCACTGAGATAGCTTATTCGATAGGTTGTATAAGACCAATAATGTCCTTTGTAGGAAAGTTGGCCGCCTTATTGAATTTATGCAAATTAACAAAATGCCTTTTTAAAACATTAAAGCACCAGAATTGTTCGTCCATGCAAACGAAATGTACTTTTTAACTTTAAAATCACTGAAATAGCTTGATCAATATGTGGTATATGACCGAAAATGTCTTTTGTAGGAATATTTGCTGCCATATTCGAATTATGCAAATTAACAAAGTGATTTTATGAATCTTTATATCTCTAAAATAATTCCCTGTGCAAAATAAGTAATTTCAGACTTTAAAATCACTGAAATAGCTTGTTAAACATGATATATGGCCAATTAC
>LD345026.1:56834-76633 GCA_001465055.1 Ptychodera flava
GGCGAGGGTAATTTTTACCTTTATTCTACTCTATGCCGAGTTTTCCTGTAGTATAGGAACTCATTTGTTACTGACCAATATTGATGGTTTTTTTTGAATAAATAGTCGTCAGTCTTTAGGAATCCTTCAGTGCAAAAGTGGCGAATCGGGGAGGCGCATACACTTTTCTACGGGAGTATCCCACCACGGGGCACAGAACTCGGTTTCATTGCTGTAAGAGAGTTTTTACCTTTACGGCAGAAACGTACTCTAGTGCGTTGAACGTGTAGGCTGCCGGGAATATTTAGAGAAATACGAACCTCGATATTTTCAACAAAATAAATACAACGACTATAAAGTTGTCAAGTTAATGACTTTTGTCTGAATGTAATAATAAAAACTAACTTTTATGAAATTTACATGTCAGACACAATATTTGACCGTTAGAATTGAAACGTTGTCTCTTACCTCAGCAGAATAGGACTGGAGGGTAGCTTCTGTGAGTTCTGAGTGATGCAGTCGTCACATTAGTGACAACAATGGTACGTGCCATTGTTTTGGTGAGGCATTTAAACAAAGGACAATGCAGTAATCAAAACTGATTTCAGTAGATCATTTCATGCCAAAATAAAATTAGCTGTTTTCTGACCAATGAGCGGAATAATTTCATGCTGAACTCATTACCCTAACGTAGAAAACACGAGCAGTAAGTACTTTGATACGATTGGAACTATTAAAAAGAAATGTCATTGTTCTGCCTTATCTGCTAAGAAACATATGGTATTGTACTTCCGAAGCAGGGCAGAAAAACTGCCATTCAAAATAATGAAAAACTTTGAAGTGCGACTTTTTCTACCTGCAATATCCTAAAAGTGTTCCAGCGTCATCGTTATTACTAAATTTACGTTTATTATCATTGTATAATTTATAACAATAAGCTTTAAATAGCCCAAACATGATATCCAAAGGGCGACAAAATAACGTAGAGAAAGGCCTCTTTTGGCGCATGACATCAATATTATCACAAATAGTATCACTTGAGGTATTTGTCAACATATGGCGAACGTATTTCTTCTTTTCAACAATAGGTATAATTGTAACTCCGTTAAGATGAATTTAATGAATACATATCGTTCAGAAACTACTCACTTACACTGTGCTGGCTGCATATTAAAACTGTTATTGGTGTCGCAGAAAATAGTACCTTGATCAACCAATAACTTGGTTCTTCCCACAGGAGGTATATTCAAACGAACATGAGAGAGAGAGAGAGAGAGAGAGAGAGAGAGAGAGAGAGAGAGAGAGAGTCTCGACCAGCATAATTATAGCAGGTTCAAGTCCTGCGTAATCCCCAAATGGCGGTGAAAACAGTTTTGCCGGATTATAACCACATGTAAACTGTTTTGGTAGACACACGTTATCAACTGCAGAGAATTTTTTTCATGGACCCTCTAATAACGAAACGATATCACATTTGTCGATGCCTATGCTTTCCACACTTTGAAAATGATTATGTTTAATGGATGCAGGACACGCTTTATACAATGCGCACGTATACGGAGCGTGCTGACAAAGAGAAGACCTGACACAGAACGATTTGTCTATTTGTCTAACAACGATTGATGTTTAGTGGGTAAAAGCATCAATAACTACAAAACATCTATCTGTCAGTTTTCCATTAATAACACATCGCCTGATTCGTGTTCTGAATTACGACTTGCTAAATTCGTGCAATAATAACGCAAACTGAAATTAGAAATTTGCTGCGCGTGATTTCTGCCTAAGAGGACCTCATTTTACATTGAGTCAGTTGACTAGGGCATTTGGTTTAAGTACACGGTCGGGTCGAATTTTACCGTAGACAGCGTCGAGGAATCGTATTTTAAATTCATGACTATTGAAAGCAATGAAACAATAACAATGCAACAAAATGTATACACAACCATAAAACAACATGGTTTTGAATAATGGAATATGGATAGAAACTGAAGCAATTTACAACATCTATGTTGATACAACTGCCCTAAATTTCCGTATGAATGTAACAGCATCGGTTGTCTCTATCAATAGAGCTGTAACGTGTTAGGAATTTGCTGTGAAAAGAGATCAAGAGATCAAAGGCATTAAAATGTGTCTCATCATGACATCTTTGCCTACGACGCGTCATCTTGAGCAACAAGTTTAAGAATCTCAACTTCAACAACGGTGAAGAGCGAACGTGACATTCAAAGTGAACCAATCAATGATTTGTCGTAGGCCAACTGTCATAAGCAGAAAATTCTATACCATGCGCCAGTCTTCTTCACTAAAAATGTTCGTTCTATTGATAGAAAGAACGTAAACTGCTATAGCTGTATAAATACGGACTGGTGCTGTAGGCTTAATTGTATGATCATTCATTACAGATTAATACAGATATATGGAGCTGCACTGATAAAAGTACATTGATTCACGTAAAGTGTATGCTATCGTATTCGCATGTTTTTCTGGTCAGCAACATTACAATAACACTAATGACCAACGTTTTTTATCAATTAATTATGCTAAAAGCTGGTATTTTTATGGTTCACTGACTGTTTACTATTGCAACCATAACTTTAATTGGTTGAATCCTGTTTGAATTGTACGTGCACTTTCATGTTCTCTTTCTGTAGTGCCACATACGTTTCGTTCCATATTGTTAGATTATTGCCAAAGGTCCACACAATTCACTTTAAATATGATCAACGCCCACCCCGACTATAGCAAAATTAAAAACCCCCTCCAGAATCATGTGGTAGAAATTGCAACCCCCTTCTTTCCGCGCCCCTGATAATAAAGGAAATTAGAGTATAAATTATGTGAATTCTATTTCTACTTTTAATTTGGTTTTACCTTTGCACGAGAGGAGTTAACGTGCAGTATCTAACAACATCGAGCACACTTGGGGATACCAAAATCTTACTAAATACAGCATTTTACCAAATATAATCTCGTAACGAAAGATGAAACACTTAAGAAATTAAAGAAAAACAAGATAGCAAATGATACAATACAGAACACTATACAGCTGAGATATCATGAATTAAACAACAAGCAAAAAATTAAATTAGATAGTACTACAAATATACAGAAAAGTTCTTATACTTGGAATACAAGGACTTTAAACTACTTGAATCACGAAAATGAGTCAATCGCATAAGCCTTATATATTATGAAATTACACTATCTATGAGGACAATAGGACTTCACAAAGAATTAAAAAAGACAATATATTCTTATCATCTTATAAAACATCATCATAGAAAGTAATTTCTTTAGAAAATCAACAAATCTTTTTTTCAATTCAAGTGATTTAAAATACCAAATATTTAGAATACATTTAATTATGTTATAACTGAGACGTTTAGATTGAATATAACCTTAAAAGCGATCACAATCTTTGAAAATACATTTGGCATGTCCAGTTTAGGCTTATTGAAGTCTATATTTGTATTACGCAATGAAAAACATAGCTTGATCACATTAAAGATATATGATAGAAAAAATGACAATCGTATGATGTAGATGTATTACATAGACAAAGTTTTGGAATAATCTAGTCATGTCAAAATGTGAATCACAAAATTCTATGATATCACCTTAAACTTAGTACAGTTATACCTTAACTACAATTTTGACATTTCTTACTCATTTTACAAAGAGTAACTAACTAATATAAATCATATTAAAAGTACATCTGAAACCAACATTCAGACGTAAATTTCAAAATTATGAAGATAAATATTTTTTTGAGAAGTTTATGAACTACTTTGATACAAGCAATATGTATAAAGGAAAAAAAAAATATTTGAGATTTTTTTTATCCCCAAATATAAAAAGTTTGTTCTGTAAAACTGGATTTTCTATTCTGTAAACATAATTTGAACACTTATTCTAACGAAGAGCTTTATGACTATTAATCAAATGAGATAATCAAAATTTCAATTGATTCTGAAATGACACGTATAAATGACTTGTTTTGTCAAAAAGAGCCTGAAACATGCAATTTAAATGTTTCAGAATCTTAAAACTACAGTAACTGGGATGACACCATACAGTACTGGTTAATTATTTGACAAAAGAATTTTTAGCTATGACGTCAGATGACAAAAAATACAGTTTAAATGGATAGTATTAAAGCTATGAAATTAATTTTACCATTAACATGTTCAGATTTTGAATGCTCATTGTACGTAGCTTTTAATGGGAAAACCTTATGTAGGATAAAATAACACCAATTGGTCTAATCGAGGGAACTGAAAGTAAAACAAATCATACCATTCAAGTTATTTCTATACTCCGATTAGTTACGTCACGACCGAAACTTGTTTCACCAAAAACAACACAAATTTACAAAATGTCTTAATTCCTGCGTAGATATTTCTTTTGTAAAAGCGGATTCTGTAATTTTAACTATACTAACACCATATTATGATCATTTAGTTGCAGAAACAAAAGTCTAGAAATAAGAAAACATGATAAATAAATAATTTTGCAAAAACATTGAAGGGAAAAGAAAGTTGACATGAAAAAAACTGCTATTATTGGTCTGTTATGATTCCGGCTGATATCAGTTATGGCTACTGCGGTTACTTTTCCCCTTTAAGACATTGAAGGATTCAAAGTTCTTAGCCACTGTTGCGGAGGAACTCGGAACTCTGTGATATCAGAGAAAACACGATGAAAACATTGGTATTGACAGCTGATACCTGTCGTAGATTTTGCATCATAAAATGTCATAGTTTCCGAATCCGCTATATTTCCTTCCTTAATTCTATCAACATTCAAACTAAGAGTAAATCGACCGTAAAAAGATAATGATATACTTGTTCACCTCCTGACGGTAAAACCCCGACTAAAGGTTGATTTAGTTGGCAATACAATAGATTGTTTGTAAATGTTTTTGTTTATCAAAAACAATTGGAAACTAAACGTACCAATGAGCAAAATTAAATTTATCTTAAACTCAATATCATTTAAAGGGCTTTAAGTTCGTCACCAGTGCAATACTCTTTGGCGTCTATTAAAAAAGAAATCATTCCCTCCTTAAGAAATGTATCGTTTAATGTCACACCTTTAAGATGCTTAGATGTATGTGTTACGTTATTCGATGGTAAAATTGTAAGGGCTAACAGAAAAATGAAACATTTCGTATACGTCGTATGCCTTGCCGCCTTCAAAACAGTGCATCAGCCAGATGTTCTAATCAAGATATTTTATCGTCCGTAAGGAGCTGTAACACCACGAAATTTGCTTTCATTTATTTATGATGACAAGAAGTATATCTAATCTTTAAGTTACTTTGGATATATCTACAGAAAGGTTGATGGTACAAATGGTGCAATGGCTTAGAAATGAATGAAATAATTATCCGAAAGCTTGGCAAAGTAAACTATATTTATAGTGGTATCCGTCTTTTCCGGAACATTCCAATATGGGCCACTGCAACAATTTTGATGCGGGTTTTCATTATTCCACATGCCATTCTTTACCCAAAGAGTTTCAGTGCAAACTTCAAACACAAGCAAATGTGTTTGCTCATGTGAACATTTCTACCAAGTGTGGATAAAAAGGAAAATGCATAACGCGGGGCAAATCCATTTACGTATGCGTTCATTGAGAGAAGTAAGATAATAATAATTGACATTAAGGATTTACGCCTAAAATCTTTTTAAAACATGAAAAGTCAAAAGTTTCCTTCCTAAAGCTATTGTGAGACAAGTTACTTCAAGTTAACATAAGAAAGTGCATCATCGATCATAACTTATTTGGCTTCCGAGGGGAGATGTAAAAGCTCATACGCACCGCCACTAGCATTGCTATGTTTGTAATCTTTTGCGTACTTAAGCCCGTCCAACATGTCGTATTCTCCCTCATTATCATTTACGTTAGCATTCAAAGTGGATCTCTCCTCTCGTACTTGAATTGTAGCACCAAATTCGGCGGCTCCTGTATCTGGGCTGTTTCTGTCAATAGCATCACTGTGTTGAGCCACCTTTTTATTTTTTCTTACCGAAGTATGATGACGTATTTCTATTCCGTGGGTCGGAGTGCCATCCTCTTGCATAGAAAAGCAAGTATTTCTACGGATATTTATAAGATCGAAATAAAACAATCGCGACTAAGCCTATCAAACGACAAAGTTCAAATGAAACATATGAAGTTAATGTCTGATTATAAGACATACCAATTGTTATACAGAGCTATACATTTTCATTTCATGCAATCAAACTCGCAAGTCAAGGTTTTTATGTTCTGCAAAATACAATTATTCAATCAGCATAGCAATCTCTCTTGTCGATACAAATACAGGAACTGTATTTCCACATCATTTTCTTTTCCTTTTAAGGATACCTCCTTCTTTTTTTACTTCATATGTTATGGTCAGAATAGAGATTCTTTATTTGTAACAAATTTCGTAATTATATCGTTATACAACATGGCTACCGTTTTTTGTTGTGCTAGTAAAAAGGCAGAAAATCAAGCTTTTGATTTTAACTCGGACACAGCACGCTTATTACTGTTTCATAAAATGTATACAATATATCTCTGGTATATTTATAATCTCTTAGAGACAAGAGAGTAAATGCGTAGCACATTGTAACTTACCGCAGTACAGTTTTCCTCTTTCGTACAATCATAACAACAATAGCCATGCAAAAACAACATATGACAACAACAGTTACTATTACAACCGATGCCAGTGAGGAAAGAGAACCATCTTCCATGGGACTTGCGGTATTGTTGTGTCCATCAGTCATATCAAAGCCTGATGTGAAGAAAAATATACGTATACCTCATTGAGAAACAAAAAACCGGAAACATCAATTTAAACTTTGAATGTAATGATATGAAGAGCTCTGCTGCGTGCTAATACCTGTTAATAATAAAATATGATCTGAAATGTCTCGTCACAGCCTAAATGTGGACGTTCGGTGTGACAGAATGTAAACGGTCTTATCAGTGAAAGCATTTCATGTTTTCAATTATTAACCTTAAGCAGGTAATTATAAAATCCGTTGAATTATTGATCAATGACTGAAACACAATAACTTATCATTCTTTCAGCATAGAAATTGATAATGGTCTCTATTTTTATGGATTCTTCGTAGATAGGCTTTGATTGAAGTAATATGTGATAAATGTTACCACCTGACACAATAATAAACACATATGATCAAATAAACCCTGTACATATATTTCCCTACCGTTATCTATTTTGACATCACAGAAAGGTCCACTCCACCCATATTGACGTTCGAGTTTGAACGGATTTTCCGTACAAACTTTTGCGTGTAGATATTTGCACTTCTGTTCTCCGCATCTGAAAATATACATTAACGTTATTTGCGTTGAAAGGGCTAACAGAGGTTCGTAAACACAATTTGTTGATTGAGAAAAGTGGTTATTTCTCTATGGGATAGCAAAACAAATTTTAAAACCCTAATCATTCAGTACATAATGTTTTGTGATTGTCCAGAAATAATGCGGTTCAATTTGAATCAGTCAAGGGGCCATGACTGAACTGTGATGAATTTGAAAAGCGGTTGCAGAGGGCGGCTTCCTGATAGATATACATGAGGCAAACCCTGACTCACAATCGCTAAACCAGTGCTATCTCAGCAATGATTTGCAGTCATCGCCGGTATCAAAATATTGCTAGCGCCTGTTACTTGTCCCAAGAATGACCGTACTTTTGCATGAACGTAGAGGACACTGGAGACAAGCCACTCTGAGTGCAATTTATGCTGGGTCAATGTAGTTAAATCACTGATCACGAGTAACTAGCATTTTCAATTCGCAATCTTCGCAAGAATTTACTATGCCCCCTCATACCTAATATAACTGTTATCTTGAGACTTTACTCCGAGATAGCACATTAATCGTAACCTATAAAGGTTTTAGCATTAGGGTTAGCTCTGGGGTTGGCATTAATAATGTATAAAAAGAGAAGCAGGTTGAGGAGAGGCCCTAAGGAAGTCTTTCCGCAATCTTACTCAGTGCGAGGTCAGGGCAGAACCCTATTGTGATATTTCAAAGTTAATGAGAGCTATTTTGTTCAAGGGTCACTAGATTAACAAATCTTACCTGACAACGTCATGACAGGTGCTGCTGATATGATTGCAAGACGGGGTACAGTTACATTCTAGACAGGTTTCTTTGCAACCATTGCCATAGAAACCAGGTTTACATTTATTAGCACAAATGTAACCTATCCATCCGGCTTTACAAGATCTACAATCATTCCCTTTACAGAGTACACAATTTATAGGACATGGAATCTCACAAAGCTGACCAGTCCATCCTTCCTCATACTGACAGGAGCCATCTACAGGATTACATTTGCCATATTCACAATGACTGTTACATATCTCTGAACAATTGAAGCCGTAGAAGCCCACGTCACATAGCTTATCGCATCTGTTACCTTGCTATCCAGGTGAACACTCACAATCACCATTTTGAACCGAACACGTGTGTCCATTGTAGCAGTGCAAACATTTGTCGTCACAATATGAAAGACCCACTGATTTATCGCAATCGGTGCATTGGAAACCAGTCCAACCTGAAGGGCATTTGCAATAGTTGGGACGATCAATACCACATTGAGCTCCATTGAAACAAGAACACTGTTAATCACAGTTTACACCATAATAAGGAGGCTTACAAGAACATAGACCATTCAATGGGTCACACTGTTCAGCGTTTGAACAGTTACAAGACAAACATGAATCGCCATAGAAACCGTCCCAACAGATACATTTTCCCGTCTTTGTATCACACATGCTATTTTTAGGACACTGACATTGACTGTCACATGACTTTCCGGAAAAGCCGTTTGCACAAAAACATGAGCCGTTAGACATACAAGTAGCCCCATTCTGACAATTACACGAATATTGACAACTGCTTCCAAAATATTGTGCCGAACAAAGACAGGAACCATCAACTTTGTTACATGTCCCGCCATTTTCACAGGTGCAGTTCTTTTTGCAGAAATAGCCGAACAATCCATCGGGACATTCTGCCAAAAAGTAAATATACAGACTATAAGAAGATAAGCTACCACAGCGCGAGGGATAATGACGTAACAGGTTGCATAATAGCAATAACAAGGGATACACAAACGAGACGCCAATACACAGACTTGTGCATTCAGAAAATCGGAAACTCTTTTTTTCTATTATATGCAAGTAATATACTAAAATGTTTCTTGTCACTGCCAATACTTTTATAACACTTTTATTGGAAAATTTGAGAGGTTAATTTAGCTGTCGGTTGCTTGAAATGGCATAGTTGCGCCACTTAGCTTCACCTTGCGTTTAACAGTATGTTAATCATTTGGTATAGACGTATTATATGATTGGCATAGTGAAATTCCGTCACAATCGAAACAGAACTTACTAATGCAATTTTCCATCGGGTCTAAGCTACTAGTGTATCCATCACAACATCGAAACACACTGCAAGAAATTATTATGTCTTATAGCTCTATTTCAGCATAACGGCACATTGTCCGTTGCCAGCATTCATGCCCTTATAGAATACATTTAATAACTCTGTGTGTAAATTACGAAAATCATTCGGACAAAAACGTTTAGTAAACATTATATTAATTATTCCAGGTGAATGTTATCGATGTCATGATTATAGGGTTGACAAGTGTGTCAAGATTTCAAAATTGTAATATGTATTCCTAAAAAGCCCGGACAGCTGTGACAACAAGTTTTCAAGAGTTTTAAGACTTGTCGACTTATCGCACATAGAACTTTAATATCACTTCAAGGCAAGATTTATTCATAAGTATCTTATCTGGATCCGGTTGGTCTTTCGAACCAAACACAAGCATGTGGATCATCAGGTCTTGCCTGTCCAGGGAACATTGCGTCAGAACTGCACGAAATCATCCTAACTGCTGCAGCAATCAATAGTAACTGTAGCTGACAAACTTTAGTAGTCATGATTAAAACTATGGACTGTTGTTGAGGACCTTTGAAAAGAAATTTTCACAAATATTTCTTTAATTACATTGGTGACGACTTATTTTATTCACAATTACGATGATAGACGGTTTAGCATAGGAAATAGAACCACTCAAAAGGGTTTCTGCCGATCATTTTATGTAACAATGAAAACTGAATACATTTTGACCAATCACAATTGTATGGAAGGGAAGTTGGGTTGAGCTCATTACCCTGCTGTATACACAACCAGCAGGAAATACAACTGAAATATACAATGTAACAGAAACTTCAAATACATACTGTAATTTCTCCTTATTTAAAATTCTATGGACAATATGCTGGTTTTCACACTCTTGCTAAAAGGTGGGTTGAACCATGTAACTGCGCTGTCTGTTTATTGTACTCTTTGCAGCATTGTCAAAACCTTTGTATTTCAGCTGGTCATTGTATCCATTGGCCTGAAGTGCTTCTCTGTAATTATCTCTGCATGCCTTGTTAAACAGACCTTCATCGCTGGATGCTGTTGATGATGTAATTCTTTATCTAACGAAACAAAAATACAAAGTTTGAATTACATAGATAAAAAAGCTTACAACCGAAACAAAAAGATCAGAATTGAAGCCATGTTTCACGTGTTCATAAATCACAGATGTGACGGGGAGCTAGAATTAGCCTTTCTGAAGCATATGTAAATCTGACTCCCGAAAGAACAATGCCTTATTCTTGAATACAAATGAAAAAAGCATAGAGGGCAAAAATAACACAAGGAAATCAAGATTTATTGGTAGTGAAAGATTTGAGGGAATGCTTGAACTGTTTTCGATGTGAAATGTTGCTAAATGGAAAGCGGAAGCCTGTTCTACTGAAAAGGAATTGATCGAGGCCAAGCTTGTATTGTGGTAAAGGAAAGGACGAAATAGACACTGATATAATTTGTGAGTAGGAAAGGCAAAATAGCATTGACGCTATGGGGTACATTACTGCACAAAAGGTCATGAATGAAAATCCAAATCTGATATTCAAACTCATGATGTTCACAAATTTTAATTTCGTAATGATATGTTCACTTGGAATAATGGGTGACTTAAGGTAACTATTCTAACTATTTTTTTCATAAGTTTGTGGATGGGGAGTACAGCAGCGGTATGGCATGTGCTACCCCACCATATCTCAAAACAGTGTGAAATATTCGGAAGAATAACATATAATACACCATCATAAGGATGAGTTTTGGAACTAAGTGTCTAAGATTTTCTGATACACCAATCTTTAGGACTGATGTTGGCAGAGACTTTATAAAGGTGATGTCGTCAAGATAATGCTCCTGTATTTTCCGTAAAGGAATGATTGCCTGTGGTTAGCGAAGCGCATCTTAAAGGTGTTATCAATGAGGCCGATGTAAACCTTCTCTATGTTTAATCCCTTTGATACCTTTGCCTTGTAAACCATGCCTTTGACTTGAAAGTCACCCTTCAATGGTTATAATAAAATATAGACTTGTTCCGGCAGTTACAATCACTTGGTTGATCTTTACGCTGATCTCCGGTGATTACCATTTTATTATGCGATTTGATTATACTAGCCATATTCTTCACATAGCTGTAACTCACTTTAGTTGTGTTCCTATTGAAGTTATTTGAAGTTAAGACCCCTTCATAAAGTGTTTGTCAAACAAGCCTTGATGCTGCTTAGATGGAGATGACAGAAAAGCTTGTGGTTACCCTGCAACCAAAGCCTAATGAGTATGGATGGTTTTGTAAGCTTAGCGTTTTCGCCTATAGGCTGCCAGTTCCTCCAAATAAATAAGGTTATGAAAGTTTGGCAGATCTAGTAGAGCAAATAATGATCAAAGGGAGGAATATTTCAAAAGCTGAAAAGAGGATAAATATTGCTCAGAGCTTACCATTGCCTGCCATGACATGACCTTGACAGTGCGTTATTACCTGCATTCCCTGAAGAGTTGATATGACAAAAGGCTTACACCCGATGTGTTTCTTGAGGTTTTTAGCTCCGCTGTCAGCGACGCGGAGCTTATCAAATAGGTTGATTTTCCGTTGTTGTCCATCGTCGTCCGTAGTCGTCCGTCGTCGTCCGTCGTCGTCAGTCAACAATTGCCTTCTCCTCAGAAACCGCAGGTCCAATTGCTTTGAAATTTTATATGCAGTTCACTTGGGGTTACCTCACTCAACTTTGTTCAAATTGTGGTGAAATTTGCATATTTGTATTTTTGGGGCATTTTTTGGTGTTTTTGGTAAAAAAATCTTCTTCTCTGAAACCGCTCGTCCGATTGCTTTGACATTTGATATGCAGTTTACTTAGGGTGAATTCAGTCAGATTTGTTCAAATGGTCATGAAATTTGCATATTTGTATTTTTAAGACATTTTTTGTAATTTTTGGTAAAAAAATCTTTAAAAATCTTCTTCTTCAAAACTACCAGTCATATAGCTTTGATATCTGGTATATATGTCCCCAGGCATAATCTCTTTCAGATTTGTTCAAATTGTGCAGAAATATGCAAATTTGCATTTTTAAGGCAATTTTTGCAATTTTTGGTCAAAAAATGTATTTCTCAAAAAGTACTGGTCTGATAATTTTGACATTTGGTATACAGATTTCTATAGACTAACTAAGTAATATATATTTAATTTTTGATGCAATCTGTAATTTTGCAATTTTTGGTCAAAAAATGTGTATTTCCAAAACTACTCATCTGGTAGCTTTGAAATTTGATATACAGGTTTCTACAGATGAACTAAATGATATTTATTGAAACTATGCTGAAATATGCAATTTTGTATTTTGGGGCAATTTTTGCCATTTTTGGTCAAACAATGTGTTTCTCAAAAAGTACTAGTCTGATAGCTTTTAAATTTGGTATACAGGTTTCTACAGATGAGCTTAGTAATATATATTGAATTTCTGATGAAATCTGTAATAGTGTATTTTTGGGGCAATTTTTGCCATTTTTGGTAAAAAAAAATGTGTAATTCCAAAACTACTCATCTGATAGCTTTGAAATTTGGTATACAGGTTTCTATAGATGAACTAAATGATATTTGTTGAAATTATGATGAAATCTGCGATTTTGAATTTGTGGGTCAATTCTTTCCATTTTTGGTTAAAAAATATGCTGGTCTAACAGCTTTGAAATTTGGTATACAGGTTTCTATAGATGAACTAAATTTGATCTCTTGAAATTATGATGAAATCTGCAAATTTTATTTTGGGGGCAATTGTTGCCATTTTGGTAAGACAATTTCATTCTCAAAAAACTGCTAATCAGATAGCTTTGGTTGACATGTTCTTAGGGATAATCCGATGTAATATATCCAAATTATGATGAAATCTTCAAAAATCTTGTGTATTTTTGCAGCTATTTTAGCCACTTTTTTCTGGCCAAGGCATTGAGCTATCAAAGATTTCCACTTTCTTCATCAACATGTGTCAAAAATAGTTATTCTGTAGTACATAAACACAGCGGAGCTAGATCGGCCGCTAGGTCGCTTGTTAACTCATGTTATCAGAAATCAGAGTTAGTTGCAGGAGTTACAGACACTCCTGCGACGAGCAATACGAACAGGCAGTATTAATGACTTTGAGGCTGATTTGCTCCGTCCTTATCGTTTCACATATGCAGTACTATATAATGACAGTAATTTTTTATCATTGCAACACGACATGAGGTTCAGCAATCCGCCATATTTTATTGCGCAGTTACGTATTCTAAGGAAGCAGGAAGCAAGTAAAGAAGGGGTGAGCTAAGAAAAGAGCTAATGATAGGCCATCACTGATTAGCAGCGCAATTACACAATGACCAGTGATAGCTTTGAGACAACTGCCAGATCACCACCAGTGGCAAAACAGGCGTTAGATAAGTCTATAATACAGCAGGTAATGGATGATATGATGAAAAGAAAGTACTACCAGTCACCAACACAGCCAATCTCAACTGACACCTGGTCAATGTCATGTCGTGCAGGAAGAGAGATCGGAATCAGTCCCAAATATCAACACGAGCTAAAACTAACAACCAAGAGACATCTGCAGTATAGTTACTGAGTTCTGACCCAACCAGAGTTGATGCCGATACAAGATTACCTAAAAGTAAAAAGAAATATCCAGTACGTAATTAGAGATCCTAGACTTAAAGTTGTGAGTCACAAGCAAGCTTCATGACTATCTGTATGAAATTGGAAATCAAGTTAAAATTGTTACTGACTATTACACCTTGACCTAAGTTCTTACCACAGAAAAGCAAGATGCTGTAGACAAAGGTGATTAGCTAGCACGGCGACTTATGGCTTTGCACTGCAATATCGAAATGGCAGAGTAAACATCGGCGCTAACACACTGTCTCGCCTTACTAATGAAAATATGCCTGAAGAACTAGAACCACTAGATATGAAAAAGATAAGAAGACTGAAAGAACGTATATGAGAAGTTGAATCAGGTGACATTATGAATATGGAAATGATAGGAGCCATTACAATGCGCACGGGATCAGAAGACACACAAAAACCAATGTATGTGAGAACCGTGTTTTCCCATAAGAATTAACAACTAGCACTCGCCGAAACAGTGACCATCTCAATTGCAGCATTACTAAGGCCGTATTGTCCCCTGGAACTAATGTTTCCTTGGTAGCAAAATCGAAGAATTTACTTACCCTGGAGAGATTAGATGAAGTGCTTTATAAAATTTTAGGTTACCAAAAGGAGGCCAGAAAGAGAAAAGCGGGCTTTGAATAATTTCCTGATAAAGCAAACATATCGATCAGACAGAGACACAGATTGTATCCTGTGGAATGAGTATTGTATCGCAAAACAACAAATACGTAACACTTATTAGCTGATATTACCAACTACGTATCATGCACAAGCAATGGAAGCGTTGCATCACGGCATGTGTCATATGTGAGTCGACCGCACCTTCGATCATCTTAAAGCAAGATTCTATGGGCCAAGAATGAGAACAGATGTCGAAAGAAAGCCCCTGACCTGCAGTAAATGTGAAAACACAGAAAACAGCTCGAACACCGAGTTCCACGCATTGAAACCGTCTACTCAAGCTACCCGATTGAAATAGTCTGCATCGATTTCCTGGCCTGAGCATATTACTAAACAGAAGTATTCTGCAGAATGTACTTGCAGCAACTGATGTTCCTTGTTCATTATGGACTATCCACAAGTTTCAATAGTGACCAAGGACGTAGCTTTGAGAATAGACCCATTAAAGAAGTATTCATTGGGGATTGGCCTGCACAAACCATGCATCTAGGCAAATCCTCTCAAAGCAGAAAATTTCCGTGTTACCGAATTAATGGCTTATGACCCCTCAGAGAGTAAATAAACTACCGATCAAGTAAAACAAAAGATCACAATGTGTGTGAAAATGACACCACCCGACGTCTCTGACATGACTTACAGTTCAAGTCGCGTCTCGAAGACATAATTGACACCTGATGAAAGCCTGATGAATAGATGTCACTATTTCACTAGCCACTTGGTTTTTTACGTCCCAAATCATTTGTCCTACGTCTCCGTTATTGTGTCACTCCTTTTTACTATGTACTCCGCTCTGAATGTTTGATTCGGCTCCATATGCATTTGCTTTCACCAAACAACCAGAAGTCGGAAGGTTCTAAAGTCTACGGGCTTTAATGCGCGATCACATCAAGCTACACGGTCGCACCGCTCGTACTGTATTGCGGAAATGCATTTCTTCAGGTGGTCCATGTTCCGTTCCTTTGTGAATGCCGATCTGACGAATAGTCCCGGCCCACGGGCCAGGCGTTCGTCATGCATGGAGAACATATTGAGGCTCGTTCAACCAAAGCGAGAACCATTGATTCAATATCACAAAAAGAAAATTTGACGTGTTCCGCAGCAACGAGTCAAAATACGGACACATCACGAGAATACGACGCGGTATCGCCCTAACTTCGTGTAATAACCCCTTTATCATACATGCATGCTTTGGTTATGACTGTTTTCCTACAGACGCCCCAAAATTAGCGACGAAATCAACTTGAAATCGACCTTGCTTCCTCCAGGCTGTACTTATAAAAAGTTGGTTGCTAAGGAGTGATGACAACCGTATCACTTCTTGATATTATTCCGCTATTGGGCCATTCCACTTCAAAGGAGGGTTTATGGAGCACTTTTAAAGCAAACAATTTAGATATTACGAGGTCGACACAGGTTTTCACAATTTGAAGAAGATTTATTTTTAGTTTAAAATGACGGTGGATGTAAAACATAGGCGGGAGTTTGTAAAATGGGTGTGTTTTCGTGTTTTGATACATAACCTCATCCCTGCGTGAAAGTTATGAGGCCGCCAAAATCGGGTCAAAATACTCGCGCCACGCTCAAACTCTATCGAGTGTGAACAGCTGAGAGCATAGAGAGCGAGCAGCTCTGCGACATCTATGAATGCACATACAGTGGATATAATACCCGTACCTGTCATGTTCCTAGACGTCAAATATGCCGAATTTACCATCGCAGTAAGCGGATTAGTGAAAACATGACGTGAGTACACTGTAAGCTGTAGTGTCGTAACTCGTTCGTGATTTTGTTGCTGTACGAATAAAACATTTCAAAGGTATTTCCGTCGTCTGCTGGTAACTTCCTTTAACAATTTAAGCGAAAGTTTGACTTTCCCTAGATGGTACATTGTATCTGAAACCCGCATCGCATCGGTGCCACCAGACACGATCATGACCTGTGCACTGACAGGTACAAATCGGAAATATCATGTGCACCTTCAACCTTGTCTGTCGCGAGTATTTTCAGTGCGGTTGGATTTTCGTGGCTCATTTTAATACGACTGTAAACGATGTAATTCACCGCCCAGATACTTTAAGCTCATCATCAGGAAACTTGTCGTAAAGCGATTCTATCATGATGCTCTGTCAACCGATATCATTACGTGTAATCATACATCCATGGTGTAATCTTCAGCAGCGTAGACGGCACGAAAACACTGCACCGTGCACCGCCACGGGACCAACAGGTGTCGGCAAATTATACAAATTTTCAATACGTTTGTTTGTATGTTTTTTGGTACAACTGTACTTGTGCCAAAGTGCAATGCCCATGAAGTGGCTGCAAATAACAGAAGTTTGACCATAATCATAATGACGTTTCGGATTGTCATTTGTCTTATTCGCTCAGCTGTTACATATACCAACGGAGGTCATGCATACAGCGAAGGTCACGCGTACGCGTCGCTGTAAGTAGTTCGGTTACAGTGAAAATAAAATTCGTATTTTCACTAGTTAAAATATGGGCTCATATCAGTACCGTCTGAACAATAGAAGAATGGCAATACAGGCACAGCATGTATGATAAATATAATTATATCAGTTTCTTGACAAAACTATGAATGGAATCAATCTAAATCTATAATGAGTCAAACATTTTTAAAAAGACTTTTGTACCCAACTTTCGGGCAATGAATTCTCGTAAGACTTCGTCACATTGTCTTGTCAGGGGTCGCTTTACCACTTGACGCATGAAGTCAGAGGACTGAAACTTCTCCTCCCATTTGCAAATACGCATGGAACCAGACGTTAACTCAAAAGCAAACAGTGATATTTGTAGAGCAATCACCGATTGATAGTCAGTTCATACCAGTTCAGTTTACGGTCACATCTCCTCATGATGCTCGTCTTGCGACATAGCTTTTTCTGTTTATGTATAAATTTCGAACACTGCTAGTGCCTTGATTAGCTGCAATAACTCTAACCATTGGGTTGCCCGATGTGTTTTGACGGCCGCATGTAAACCCTTCGCTGTTACGTTTCAGCATGATTGAAACAAAGCCCAGTTGTTCAAGTTGTTCGTTGAACTGTTTCCATTAAAATAATGTTACATGTCACATCGTACAATCCGAATTGGTAGAGTAGATTTATTGAACGGCTCATCGTATTTTGTGGTTAGTTTTTTTTTTGCCATCAATCGAGCGCGGAAGTGAAATTACGCATGCCAATACAGCCTTTACGCAATTTTAGCAGACTAATGCGGATGCCGTACGCAAGGAGGAAAAAGTTACCGCGAACACTGATTTTGTACCGAAACAAATTATAACATAGTGCATATTGAATATGGGAAATTACATCATTACAACACTCACTCTTGATATCTACTGTCGAGTATGACTTAAAACAGTAAGCTTTGATGGCCGACTGAAAGGCATTTTCGATTCGGTACTCTAAAAAATGCTGCTTTCAAAAATAAATCTTCCTCAAATTATTATTTCGTTGAAAAACACGGAGAATATATATACTGTTTTAAGAATGCCACTTTTTTTCAAGTTCAGAAGACCACAAAAATAAGCATTTTCGTCTACATCTATTTTCAACCAATGCCTACCAGGGTAAAATGGTCCCTCCCTTAGTGACTAGGAAGGGGAATGAAGAGACAGGCCGTGAGAAAGACATCGACACAAAATGATACGAACGTTGAGCTAAACAAAGCTCAGTAGTTTGTTTAACCGCCCGTACCCCTTATCAGTACATACGGACTAATTGCGAAATGTGAGACTGTGGTAGGATTTTGACCTTTGACGTTTGTCATCACATTTAGTTTCCTCTTATTGATATTTCCTGCTATTCTCCTGGATTTATAACCCAAACTGTGTATGATATGTAAAAACAGCAAACAGTAAATCACTAAGACAGCCTTTGGTGAAATACTAACAAGCGGTCTCAATAAAAGCAAAAACTGACAAACACTGAATCTAAATTATCTTTATGTATTGCGATAAAAAGTGAGGTTCCCTCTTATCTACAACCTTGCTGTAGTTTTTATGATATCAAAATCCTACGTAAAGTGCCATGTTCTGATTTTCTGTTGCAGCCGCTAACTGTGACAGGTCACCAATGCAGAAAAAGTAGGGCCTACATAACCCGTATCCCTACGCCACACATTCATGCGGAGCTACACGCAGTGAAAACTACTAGTGTCAAAAAGACTGAGCTATTGTCTATAATTTGGCATAGTACGAAAGAATATCGTAACTATCATAGCCAATCATTTAAGGCACCCATCTTCAATTAGTGAATTACTTTAAGGGGCGCCAATGAGGTGACGGTCTTTCTGTCTCTCGACGTATTTTTTTCGTTTTATTGTTACTTGGTCTATATAGCATTTTGCTGAACAGTAGTATTTAACAAGTCATTGTCAATGACATTGTCCCCACTTGGTTAATTAATTTAGAAACCATTGACAAAAATGATGGTCATATTGAATTGTATCACAAAAGAAATGAAAGTGCATATGCATGACATAGTGAGTAATCCTTGTACTAAGTAATAGAGAAATCGCTCCAGGCATCGCTGGAAAATGGACGCAAAGACGGATGCATGGACGCTCACACGGATTCAACCAAATCTTTAGGTCTGCCGGACTTTATCCTGGGGAATGAAAGCTTGATAATTTATACGTACCTGCCTTTTTAAACAAAATACCATTATGAGCCACTGGCAGTGTTACAGGATTGGTCGGGCGCTACAAGACTTCTTTAGTAAAATTTCAAAGTAATGTTTCTCAGGATCAAAAACAAACCTATCATGTATCTTCTACGGCCCTCTGCTTTAAAGCAGGATATTACAGAACTCGAAATATACTACCTGAAATTCTCGATATCCTGAGATTAAAACCTGCGAAAAGTTGAGTTATCAAGGTATTTCAGATGAGAACGAGCGTTTGTCTCTTAAATACATCCATGACAATTATAATGGTCTTGTACAGTTAATAGATGGCATTTCAGCACACTTCTATAAAGTACTGTGGCATTCGATCTCTGACAAGATGGACAGTTCTTGAAAT
>LD345026.1:79865-93057 GCA_001465055.1 Ptychodera flava
CATGATAGCAATAGCAAGGGATGCAAAGAGGAGACGCTCATACACAGGCACATTCCGAAAACCGGTAAAACTTTGTTGTTACAGTATATGCATGTAATATATTATATGTTTTCTTATCATTACAAATACTTTCAAAACACTTTTATCAGAAAATTTTGGAAGTTTGTTTTGCAGTAGCTGCTTGAAATGGATAGTTTACAGCACTTAGTTTCACTTAGCGTTTAACAGTAAAATTGATTTGGTATAGCCATATTAGAGGATGGGACAGAAAAATTCCATCGTGATCGAAACAACATAACTTACCGATGCAATTTTCCGTTGGGTGTAAGGTATTAATGTACCCATTACAACATCGAAACACACTGAAATAAATTATTATGTCTTATAGTTCCATTTCAGAATGAAGGCATATTGTCGGTCGCAATTATTTAAGGCTTTGTCGATTCTACAAATTTCAATGAGTAAATTATGATTAATCATACTAAAACGTTCAGTAAACACAATAATTATTACTCTCGATTAAGCGTATCGATGTCACAATTATATGGTTAGCAAGTGTGTCAAGATCAACAAATGGCAATGTATTCCAGACAGCTGTGACAAGAACTTGTCAGGAGTTTTGAGACTTGTCAACATTTCGCTGGTAGAACACTTGATGTCACAAGGTAAGATTTGTTCATTAGTATCTTACCTGGCTCCGGTAGGTCCTTCGAACCACAAACACGCATTTGGATCGTCAGGTCTAGCCTGTCCAGGGAACATTGCATCATCACTGCACAAAATCAGCCTAACTGCTGCAGCAATCAATAGTAACTTCAGATGACAAACCTTAGTTGTCATGATGAAAATTATGTATTGTTGTTGATGACCTTTGAATAGAAATTATAACCAATATTTGTGTTAAATGAAACACAGATTGTGTCCAATTGTTGTACAACATTTCAATATTATTGGTCAATCATTTTACAGTACATTTAGGTAAACATTCGCAGATTATACATAAATCAATTGACTTTGATTCCAGGAAATGTGTAAAATGTAGCCCTTTAATAAGTAACTCTCAATTTAATCTGATAACTAAACATGTTCATCTTAACAAAGTCCTTAATGTAGTGTTATCGATAAGAAATTACTGTAACGGTGAGCTAAGTGCAAAACAAACGTATGTAAACGTAGTTGTAGTTCGGTAATATTTACCTATCTAATCGGCGTGTTTTGCAACACTTATTGATAATGGATCCTGATACACTATCAACGTGACTTGATATATGTATGACCGACACATGTCAATGGTGCATAGTCCTAGATAAATATGTTATGATTGCGACTCTTTATCATGTGGAAGGTCGTTGAAGGGGTTACATATATAGTAGACACGCTCCCGAAAATGACTTTCCCGTTGGCTTTTTTGCTCGATAAACCAAACTTAAGCAAACGATTGTTTTGTAAATCTGCTATCGAACAATGATATGACTCTTGAAAGCGAACGTGTGAGAGTAGTTGTCGGCGGTCAAGCTAGGCAAGAGACCACCGATGGTGATTTGAAAATCTTTGACAATCGAATGAATTATACAACCTAGAGCGCCACTCAGTGATGTGTGTACCAACGCCGCATGCCTGTTGATTATGTAATAGAATAAACCATTGTCAAGTTGACTTATCAACACACAGTGAACCGAAGAAGAAGAGATCAATGGAGGGGCAAGGACGATCGTAGCTTTGAGTTAGAAGTCAGATGAAGAAGCCTCCAGAAATTTTGAAATTGAAAAATCATTCCGTGCAAGTCAGCAGATATGATGGTCCTAAAATTGGCTGTTTAACATGTTGTCCCGGGAACGACCGTTTTGTCACGAATAATGTTAAATGTTTTGTTCTTGCAGGGATAACCTTACAAAGGGATAGGTTATTGCGACGGTCCAATCAGGAAACGACACTGAGGATAAAATATTTCATTATATGGACAAAGACAGATGTAAATATTCTGTTAGTTTTAACTTCCCACTGATGACAAGGTTACGATCGATGAACACCATCCGTTGGGCTTGCAGCAAATCGTGATCTTGCCCTTGCTGGCGTGTGTTATTTGAATATAATGCATGCGTAACCCCCATTGTAAATTACTGTTCTTATTTTTGGGTTTCTTATTTCGGGGTTCAAAGGATGACATCAACTCAACTAATTATAGGTGACACTGGTTATTGTCCTGTATCGGAATAGTCTAAGGCAACTATATAGAAGTGATATAGCCACAAATGGACGGCGTTCAAATCACCGTACACATAACACAGACGACTTGTCATAACGACACTGACTAAGTAATAATGTCACTTTCACAATTTTCAACTGTGTCGGGTGAATCACAGCCGGGACCAAGAGTTGGGGTGACTTACCAAACTGTCGGAACGGAGCGAGCGTAAGTGTACTCAAAATAAACATTAACATGCAATTAAAGAACTCCTAATCTGTAATCCAAAACTCATAATCTGTAATCAGTAATCTGTAATGTGCTTCTTATTCATCATAGATCTATTACGATATAACTTACTATGACGTCATACATTGAAAATCTTTACTTTATATCACATTGTTCTAAATCATAAGTAAGTCACACTCAAGTATGTATGTGCGATGTGTGATAGTGAGCATGCGTGAGTGAGTGCTTCATGGAACTCTACAACGTGTGGAGCGGTCTCAGTCAGAAAAATGTAACAACTTAGCCGGCTATCGAACCACTCTTTTTTGAGAGTGGAGATTTAGTCGAGCGGTTCTCTCTGTGGCCTCTCCGCTAGGCGACTGATGCCGTATACGTATGTTGTGGGTTCGAACCCGATTGAAAACTAGCCGTATATTATATATGTAAGTTTGTATTATTCATACAAAGCACAACACTAAGAAACTAATGATAACCATGTATTGTAAAAATCACATCAACTTTTGCACGCCTAATCTTCTATCTTACATATAAGCCAATCTCGTTATGTATATAAATTTGTCAAAATCTTGCAGGGCTTAAGCTCAAGAAACTAATTAATAAGGTTTACATCTATTCATGAACATGAAGATACATTTGCTTCGTAGCGCTTTGTTAGTGCCTGCTGCATGAGGTCCGGATGGTGGACCTATTAGAACTGACCTGTCTTGTTTTGAACACATTTATGAGAAATATTAGTCATATAAGTAGGTAGGTATGACTCACGTTTGAATGTTTTGGAACATGGATAGCTCACTTGCATGCTCAATGCGTTTGCGAATAAGGCATAAATCAAAACTGAATGCATCGAATTGACCGGATTTATCCTTCCAATGGCTCACCCCAGGTTAAATATTGCTGAAAGTTTTAAGGGTGTGATATTTGAATAATAGATCGTTGACATATTTAATTAATGTTTCTTCACGCCCAAGAAACATTTAAACTTCTAAATCACTGAGATAGCTTATTCAATACCTGGTATATGACCGAAAATGTCCTTTGTAGGAATGTTGGCCGCCATTTTGAGTTTTTGCAAAATAACCAAAATGCCTATTTAAATCATTGAACCGCCAGCATTGTTCGTCCATGCCAACGATATATACTTTTAACTTTAAAATCACTGAAACAGCTGGATTAAAATGCCTACGCAAATCAATTCATCTCCAAAATCGTTTGTCCATGCCAAAGAAATATATTTAACTTTAAAATCACTGAAATAGCTTGGTCAATATGTGGTATATAACCGAAAATGTCTTTTGAGAAATGTTTGCTGCCATATTTGAATAATGCAAATTAACAAAGGGCCTTTATAAAACTTTATATCTCCAAAATGATTCCTTGATAGCTTGTTAAATATAATATATGGCCACTTACATTATTTTGTCGGACGACTGGCAGCCACGTTTGATTTATGGAAATTAGACATAAATTTCCCCGAGGTAGAATTGAGAAAGCGTTTGATATGTTGTTATGGGTACCTCTCCAAAATGGATTCTGAAGAAAAACATCTGTTGCAATTTGTATTTGGTCTAACCTTAATTGACTGGACTGGTTTCCATTGGAATTTAAATCAATTTCAACCTTTTGTATATATTAGTCTACTTAATGTACATTGTGACGTTCCAGAGTTCACCTGGGGAGAAACAGATCCGTACGAACGACGTTCTTTATGTTTACTTAGCAGTTTCCCAATTGTCCCCTGGTCAAAACAACTTGTATATGGGACGATCTTTTTTAAAGACAACCACATAACTTTAACAGGTCGGATATAATAAACATTCTCCGGTTTTAAAACATAATTGATGTACCAGGAGTTCTGCATTGGTGGTGATATTTCAAATTTTCTCCGACGATTAAAGCCTTGTGTAAATCAATAGTAGCATATTGACTCATGCATGCAACGATCTACTTTAATTTTTTACTTTGAACATTCAAACATATGCCACGCAATAAAAGAATATGATGATCACGTAAGACTGGTTATTCTGATAGGCTCACACTCAGTCAGTTCACTAAGAAAAAGATAACACGGTTAAAGGAGCCTATTGTTCGCCCTCTTAATTTATTTGGCCTCGTTGCAGCGCTTAGCAATATACCTTTTTGGAAAACACTTCAGTATGACTTAATCGTTCAGAGCGGAGGCGTTTTTCATGCCATTTTGTTTCTATCTTTGGCTGTATTCTATGCAAAGGATTGACACAGGTCACATCGACTTCCATTGCAAACGTACCTTTGTTAAAATTATAAGTTTTTTCAAAGAATGTTGCATATATATAGATGTATAGGTAATTGTACGGGTTCGAGTGGGTTTATAATTCTAAACCTCACGGCTTTAGCTGGCAAGTTGTAAACCGCACGAGGCCGACCGCACGAGGCCGAAGGCTTCTTTGTTTGAATAAGGGCTTCGATGAACAACTGTTTAAAGAATACACTGGCCATCGTCCTGACGAAGGATCTCGCACGCACAAGCGTATCAGCAATTTCCAGCAGAAAACCGTGTCTAACGCTTTTCGCCGTGCCTAATCGGTTCTATACACAAGACAGTGAAACAAAAAAATACACACTACTATACATTAAACGCAAATCACTAATACATGAACGATGTGTGGAGTTGCTTTCCCTTTACTAGCCCCCACAACCTGTGACAAAAATTGATGTAAAAGTTGAAGAGTACCATTCTCCGTGCTGCTCGTCAGATACCACTACGTTTAGTAACCTGGTACACAAGTTCATCAGGCTATATTTTTATTCGTGTACAATCTGCCAGATGTTTGATTTTCGTTCGTATGTAGATAAGTATAAACCTTTACGCGTGCATTGATATGGAAAGTGGTAAACATTACGTTTGTATTTATATGATAATGAAGTGTATTCATCAAACTGTAAGATTTACTAATTTCCATATCAATGAACCGTAATGATTCACTTATTTGCATAAGAACAATTGGTTTTGCGATAATAAACGTACAGTGAGAACAATGTGTCACATGGCCATGAGTGGTATATATATATATATATATATATATATATATATATATATATATATATATATATATATATATATATATATATATATATATAATATGCCAGCAAGGGCGAGATTACGACTTGTTTCCCGCCCCAAGGATGGTGCTCAGGACGGATAATTGATGATGCCCGAGCCAAAAGCGTGGGTATCATCAATATTACTGTCATGAGCACCAGCCCGAGGGCAGGCAAGAAATCGTGATCTTGCCTGCCAGCGTGTGTTATTCATTTTATTACACCGAACAAACACTTTTGTTTTTGAAACTTTTGCTCAGAATGCAGTCGATTGTCGATTGAGACTCGCCACAGTCAAACGTTCTATTAGTTGAAGGACAAGTTAAAAAAGACGTCTAAAATCGCGGACAGTGTTGTTCTCGTTTAATGTACTTAATGTCGTCTACTTCACGCCGAGCTAATTTCTTGTACTTTTTCAAAAGTCGTTGCTTTACAGAAAATAAAATGCAAATGTACGTGATGATGTTGGAAAAGACAAGACAAGAAAGGACGCGCGGTGTTCAAGAACGTGGCAGTGGGCTATATCAGTGCACGCGACAGGGCTACATCACCTTAGCCATTTTCCATCACGTTTTGTTCTATATCACGTGAGTGAGGCTCAGCCAATCACAGCACCTTGGGAATACGTGAGGTGCAATAAATTTACGGAACGAGTGGCGAGGGTAATTGGTACCGTTATTCTACTGTATGCCGAGTTTTCCTGAGAATAGGAACTCCTTTGTTACTGACCAATATTGATGATTTTGTGAATAAATAATGGTCAGGAATCTTTCCGTGCAAAAATGGCGAATTGGGGAGGCACATATACTTTTTATGGGAGTAACCTACCACGGGGCACATTACTCGGTCCCCTTGCTGTAACAGAGTCTTTATCTTTACGGCAGAAAAGTACTCTCGTGCGTTGAACGTGTAAGCTTTCGGGAATAATTATACAAACACGAACCTCGATATTTTCAACAATCTAAAACACAATGACTAAAAATTTGCCAAGTGAATGACTTATGTCTGAATGTAATCGTAAAAACTAACTTTTATGAAATGTACAGACACAACTTTTGATCGTAAGAATTGAAACATTGTCCCTTACCTCAGCAGAATGGGACTGGAGTGTAGCTTCTATGAGTTCTCAGCGATGCAGTGATCACATTAGTCACAACTATGGTACATGTCAGTGTAGTGGTCAGGCATTTTAATACTTTGATACAATGTGAACTATTAAAATGAACTCTCATTGTTCTGCCTTATCTGCTAACAAACACATGGTAATGTACTTTGGAAGCAGGGCAGCGAAAATGTTATTTTACACTAATGAACAACTTTGAACTGCGACTTTTTTCTACCGGCAATATCGTAAAAAGTGTTCGAGCGTCATCATTATTACCATATTTACGTTTTTAGGATGTTCTTATTGTAGCTCACTAAAAGATTACCACTGTACAATTTATAACAATAAGCTTTGAATAGCTTAAAAATGGCATCCATAGGGCGAACATAAGAAGATAGAGAAAGGCCTCATTTGGCGCCGGGTATCAATATTATCACTAATATTATCACGTGAGGTATTTGACAACAACGATTTGTCAATGACGAACGTATTTCTCCTTTTTAACAATAGGTAACAATTGTAACTCCATTAAAATGAATTCAATGAATACGCATCGTTCAAAACCACTTACTAACACTGTGTTAGCTGCATATTAAAACTGTTATGGTGTGGCAGAAAATATTACATTAATCAACCAATATTTTGGTTCTTCCCACAGGAAGGATATTCAAACTAACATGAGAGAGAGAGAGAGAGAGAGAGAGAGAGAGAGAGAGAGAGAGAGAATCTAAACCAGCACAATCATAGCAGCCTCAAGTCCTGTTTAATCCCTAAATGGAGGGGAAAGAGTTTTGCCACATACGTCTCGTTCCATATTGTTAGATCATTGCCAAAGTTCCGCACAAGTCACTTTAAATATGATTAACCCCCACCCAAACCCCGGCTTTACAAAATTTAAAGACCCCTTCAGAATCATGTGGTAGAACTCGCAACCCCCTGGTAATAAAGGCAATTAAAGTATAAATTATGTGAATCATATTTCTAATTTTAATTTGCCTTTACATTTGCACGACAGGAGTAAAATTACAGTATTTAACAGCATCGAGCACACCTGGGAATACCAAAATCTTACTAAGTGCAGAATTTTACCAAATATATTCTCTTCGACGAAAGATGAAACACTTAAGATATTAAAGAAAAACAAGATATCAAATCATACAATACAGAACACTATAATCTTGAGATATTGTTAATTAAAATATAAACAAAAGTTCACATTCGATTGTACTACAATTATATAGAAAAGTTCTTACACTTGAAATACAAGGACTTTTCACTACTAGTATCACGAAAATGAGTCAATCGCATTAACCTTATATATTATGAATTAACACTAACTATGAGGAAAATAGGACTAAAGAATGAAAAACTACAAGTGATTAATATTCTTATCTTTTTATAAAACATTATCATAGAAAGTAATTTCTTTAGAAAATCAACAATTTTTTTTCCAATTCAAGTGATTTACAATTATACCAAATATACATTTAATCATGTTATTACTGTGGCGTTTAGATTTGATATAACCTTAAAAGCGGTCACGATTTTTGAAAATACATTTGGTATGTCCAATGATAACTTATTTAAGTCTATATTTGTATTATGCAATGAAAAACCTTGGTCAATCACATCAAAGATATATGATAGAAAAAATGACAGTCGTATAATATAGATGTATTACATAGACAAAGTTTTGGAATTATTTAGTCATGTCAAAATATGAATCACAAAATTCTATGATGTCACCTTAAACTTAGTACAGTTATACCTTAAATACCATTTTGACATTTCTTACTCATTTTACAAAGAGTAACTAACTAATAAAAATCATATTAACAGCACATCTGAGACCAACATCCAGATGTCAATTTCAAAATTATGAAGATAAATATTTCTTTGAGAAGTTTATGAACTACTTTGATACAGCCAATATTTATTAAGGAAAAAATATTTGAGAGTATTTTTTATCCCCAAATATAATTTGTTACTTAAAACTGGATTTTCTATTCTGTAAACATACATTTGAACACTTAACTACTATGTATTCTAACGAACAACTTTATGACTATTAATCTAAAGAGATAATCAAAATCTCAATTGATTCTAAAATGACACGTACAAATGATTTGTTTCGTCAAAAAGAGACTGGAACATGCAATTTAAATGTTTCAGAATCTTAAAACTACAATAAATAGGATGACGCTATACAGTACTGGTTAATTATTTGACAAAAGAATTTTAGCTATGACGTCAGATGACAAAAAAAAGTTTAAAATGAATAGTATTACAGCTTTGAAATTATTTTTACTATTAACATGTTCAGACTTTGAATGCTCATTATAAGTAGCTTTTAATAGGAAAAAAATTATGTAAGATAAAGTAGTACCAATTGGTCTAAACGAGGGATTTGAATGTAAAACAAATCATACATTCAAGTTATTTCTAAATTCCGATTAGTTACGTCACAACCGAAACTTGTTTCATCAAAAACAACAAAAATTTACAAAATGTCTTAATGTCTGCCTAGATATTTCTTTTGTAAAAGTGGATTCTGTAATTTGAACTATAATAACAACATACAATGATCATGAAGTTGCAGAAACAAAAGTTAAGAAATAAGAAAACATGATAAATAAATAATTTGCAAAGAAATTGAAGGGAAAATACATTTTACATGAAAAAAAACTGCCGTTATTGGTCTGTTATGATTCCGGCTGATATCAGTAATGGCTACAGCGGTTACTTTTCCCCTTTAAGACGACACTGAAGGATTCAAATTGCTTAGCCACAGTTGCGGAGGGACTCGGAAATTTGTGCTATCAGAGAAAACACGGGGAAAGCATTGGTATTGACACCCAATGCCTGTCGTAGACTTTGCATCATTTAATGCCATAGTTTCCGAATCGGCTATATTTCCGTCCTTAATTCTATCAAAATTCAAACTAAGAAGGCCTAAATCGACTAGAAAAAAATAATGATATACTTGTTTACCATCGCGATGGCAAAACCCCCGGCCAAAGATTGACTTAGTTTGCAATACAATAGATTGTCTGTAAATGGTTTTGTTCATCAAAAACAATTGGAAACCAAACGTACGAATGAGCAAAATTATTTTTATCGTACACTCCATATTATTTAAAGAGTTTTAAGTTCGTCACCAGTGACATACTCTTTGGCATCTATTAATGAATGCATTCTCTCCTTGACAAGTGTATCGTTTAATGTCACACCTGTAAGATGCTAAGATATATGTGTTACGTTATCCGATGATAAAATTGTAAGGGCTAACAAAAACATGTCGTATACGTCATATGCCTTGCCGCCTTAAAAACAGTTCATCAGTCAGAGGTTTTAATCAAGAGAGTTTATCTTCCGTAAGGAACTGTAACACCACGAAATTTGCTTTCATTTATTTATGATCATAAGAAACCTTCCGAATATCTAGTCTTCATGTTACTATGGATATGTCTTCAGAAAGGTTGATTGTTCAAATGGTACAATGGCTCAGAAGTGAATGAAATAATTATCTTAAAGCTTCGCAAGGTAAACTATATTTAATGGTGTCCGTCTATTCCGGTACATTCCAATATGGGCCACTGCAACAATTTTGATGTGGGTTTTTATCTTTCCACGTACCATTTTTTACCCAAACAGTTTCAATGCAAACTTCAAACACAAGCATATTAGTTTGCTAATGTGAACATTTCTACCAAGTGTGGAAAAGCAAGAAAATGCATAACGCGGGGAAAATCCATTTACGGATGCGTTCATTGAGAGAAGTAAAATGATAATAATTGACGTTAAGGGTTTACCCCTAAAAATCTATTTAAGACATGGAAAGTCACAAGTTTCGTAAAGCTATTGTGAGACCAGTTACTTCAAGTTAACATAAAAAAGTGCATAACTTATTTGGCTTCAGAGGGGAGATGTAAAAGCTCATACACACCGCCAATAGCATTGCTATGTTTGTAATCTCTTGCGTACTTAAGCCCGTCCAACATGTCGTATTCTCTATCGTTATCATTTACGTTAGCATTCAAAGTGGATCTCTCCTCTCGTACTTGAATTGTAGCACAAAGTTCAGCGGCTCTTGTATCTTGGGAGTTTGTTTCAACAGCATCGCTGTGTTGAGCCACCTCTTTATTCTTTCTTACCGAAATATGATTGCATATTTCTATTCCTTGGGTCGGAGTGCCATCCTCTTGCACAGAAAAGCAAGTATTTCTACGGACATTTATAACATCGAAATAAAACAATTACGACTAAACCAATTACACAGAATATTTCAAACAAAAAATGTGAAGTAAATTTCTGATTCTATGATTCACCAATTATAATGGAGAGACACATTCGTATTTGATGTCATCAAATTTTCGAATTAAATGTTTATGTTCTCTAAACAACAATTTTTCGATCGGCATAGCAAAAATACTAGTCCTGTGATCTCGTTGATAAATATCCTGTATTTCCACATTATTGCCTTTATCCATTTCGGGAAACCTCGTTAATCTTTTACCGCACATATGTTATGATCAGAACAGCGGTTCTTTATTTGTGACGAATTTTGTAATATCGAAACATATATTTAAACAACATAGCTACCTTTTTCTTTGTGTGCTAGTAAACAGGCAGAAAATAAGGATTTGATGTTTACTTTGACACAGCATTCATATTACTGTTCAATAAGTTTTACTCAATACATATCTGTTTATATTTGTTTACTTCAATGGAATAAGAGAGTAAATGCGTAGCACGTTGTAACTTACCGCAATACAGTTTTCCTCTTTCGGACAATCGCAACGACAATGACCATAACAAAACAACAGATGAAAACAACAGTAACTAATACAACCCACACCAGTAAGGAAAGAGAACCATCTTTCATGGGACTTGCGGTATTGTTGTGTCTATCAGTCAAACCATCGCCTGATGTTGAAGAAAGAGATACCTCATTGAGAAACAAAACCCGGAAAATATCAATTTATACTTTGCACGTGATGATATGAACAGTACTGCTGCGTAATGCCTGTTAATAATAAAACATGATTTGAAATGTCTCGTGACAGTCTATCTGTGGAAATTTGGTGTGGCAGAATGTAAACATTCTTATCGAACAGTGCGAACACTTCATCGCGTTTTCATTATTAACCCTAAAAAACTAATATAATCCGTTGAAATATTGACCAATGACTGAAACGGAATCACATATTGTGGCAACTATTTATGGAATCTAAGTAGGCTTAGATAGAAGACACGTGACTAAATAGACCCTGTACCAATATTTCCCTACCGTTATCTACTTTGACATCACAGAGACGCCCACTCCATCCATCTTGGCATTCGAGTTTGAAAGGACTTTCCATACATATTTTTGCGTTTAAGTATTTGCACTTCTGTTCTTCGCACCTGAAAATACACAGTATCGTGATTTGCATTGCAAAGTCAAACTGAGGCTTGTGAACACAATTTGTTGATTTAGAAAACCCGTTATTTTTCTTTGGGATAGAAAGATAAATTTTAAAACCTGTATCATTCAGTACAAAATGTTTTATGTTTATTGAGAAATAATGCAGTAAATATTCACAATCTCACAACCAGTGTCATCTCAGCAATGATTGGCAGTCATCACCGTAATTGCTGTCAAAATAGTGCTTAACGCCTGTCACTTGTGTCAAGGATTACCGTACTTGCGCAATACTGTATAAAAACAGTTATTAAGGACAGGCCGGTCCGAGTGTAGTATTAGGGAGGATCAATGTAGATTAACAAAGTCACTGATCAAAGGCAAAATAAATAAAACAAAAAACCCCATGTGTATTTTGAATTTAGAACCTTATCCTGTGCAAACTCTGAGACCGAACCCTATTCTGCTATTTCAAAGTTAATGACCACTATTTTAAAAGGTTCAATAAATTAGTAATCTTACCTGAAATCGTCATGACAACTTCCGTTGATATGACTGCAAGACATGACACAGTTACATTCTGGACAGGTTTCTTTGCAACTGTTGCCATAGAAACCAGGTGCACATTGCTCAGCACAATTGTGACCTAACCACCCGGCTTTACAAGATGTACACACATTCCCTTCACACAATAGACAATTTTCAGGACAGGGAATCTCGCAAAGCTGACCAGTCCATCCACTCTCACACTGACAAGAGCCATCTACAGGATTACATATGCCATATTCACAATGACTGTTACATATCTCTGAACAATTTAACCCGTAGAAGCCTACATCACATTTTTTATCGCATCTGTTACCTTGCCAACCAGGCGAACACTCACAATTTCCATTTTGCACCGAACACGTGTGTCCATTGTAACAGTGCAAACATTTGTCCTCACAATATGAAAGACTTTTTGATTTATCGCAATCGGTGCATTGGGAACCAGTCCAACCCAAAGGACACTTGCAATTGTTGGGACGATTAATACCACAGTGAGCTCCATTGAAACAAGAACACCGATTATCACAGTTTGCACCATAATAAGGAGGTTTACAAGAACAGACACCATTAAGTGGGTTACATTGTTCAGTGTTTGAACAGTTACAAGACAAGCATGCATCAC
>LD345026.1:94277-128304 GCA_001465055.1 Ptychodera flava
CCAATATTTGTGTTAAATGAAACACAGTGTCCAATTGTTGTACAACATTTCAATATTATTGGTCAATCATTTTTACAATATATCTGGTTAAACAGTCGCAGATTACACAACATCGATTGACTTTGATTCCAACAAGTGTGTAAAATGTAGCCCTTTAATAAGTTACTCTCAATATATTCTGATACTTAAACATATTCATCTTAACAAATTCCTTAAAGTAGTGTTATTGATAAGAAATTACTGTAAGGGCGAGCTAAGTGCAAAACAAACGTATGAAAAGACAGTTGTAGTTAGGTAATAATTACCTATCCTATCGGCGTGTTTTGCAACACTTATTGATAATGGAGACCTAATTTAGATAATTATGTTATGATTGCGACTCTTTTTATGTAAGAGATCACGTAGACACGCTCCCGAAAATGACGTTCCGTTCTCGTTGGCTTATTCGATCGATAAACCAAACTTAAGCAAACAATTGTTTTTAAATCTGATATCAAACAATTGTACTGCTTTTGAATGCGTACGTGCGAGAGTAGTTGGGGCAGTTATTCTAGGCAAAAGACAACCCATGATGATTTGTAAATATCTATCAATCGAATGACTTATACAACCTAGAGCGCCAATCAGTAATTTGTTTACTGTCTCCACTTACCTGTAGGTTATGTAATCGAAGCCATTGCCAATTCGCCTTATCTACTTATTGTGAACCAAAGAAGAATATATAAATGGAGGACAAGGGAGGTAGTAGCTTTGAGATAGAAGCCTGATGGTTAGCTTTCTAGTTTGTTTTGTTTCGTTTTGTTTTTTGTTTTGTTTTTTGTTTTGTTTTTGTTTTGTTTTAGTTTTTTTGTTTGTTTTTTGGGGGGGTTCTAGAAATGGATAAAGCATTCCGTGGGAGTTCACAGATATGATGGTCATTGTCCCGGAAAGGCATTATTTTACAAGACGTGGACTCAGACCAACCATTGTCGAACATATTGTATTCAGGGAAAGTTCTGGTATTGCTTAATGAGGAGAGATATCATGCTAACTTCGTTGGCCGATGACGTTAATTATAACAGGTACCCCAGTACAGAAGTTAAGGTTGTTGCGACCGTCCAATCAGGAGAACTCTCAATCTGATAAAAATACTTCATTCCATCGACAAAGACGGATATAAACATTGTGTAAGTTTCAATTTTCAAATGATCAAACTGTGACGATCGATTGACAAAAGGTAAAGACATGAATTTAATCCCTGCAAACGATGGTTTCTCTGCAAACAACCGAGTTTATATCCCCATTAAAGTATCTGATTTCTGCACCATCAGGCATTGTGACAAATGATGCCATGTTCATTATATTATTATTGTTTGCAAAAAATCACGTCAAATTATAATTTGACATACGTGGCAAACTGACTGATCATATAATTTCTATTACATTCTATATGATCTTAAAGTACACATTGTGTATACAATTAGTGCATTCTTATTCTTGTGATTTATAATATATGAAGTTTTCGCACGTTGACCACTTCTACTTTGATAATTCCAAGGTCATAAATTTTCAAAAATCAGAGATTAAATTTAGCATAGCGGGCACTTAGCCCCCTTGTAATAGACAGCACCATACTGACAATTGTCCAGATGAAATGTTGCAATTTCGTGTCAGAAAAATAACCAACACATAAGTGAATCTCTTAAATCCAGCAAAGGGGAGATTGATCGTTTGCGTAATATTAATTCTTTGTGAAACAGCTGATATCAGTATCGTTTCATGTTCTGAAGTGGAGAATCGCAGTGTTTTCCCTTGTAATTTATGTCCATTTAAACCTTCTGTATATATCAGTCTACTTAATGTACATTGCGACGTTCAAGATCATCGTGCTGTGACCGTACTAAGAACTCTTCCATTCTTTGTACTTACGGATAGAATTTTTCAAATTGTCTCGTGTACAGAACAACTTCTCTATGGGACGATCTTTTAAAGATAGACACTGAACTGAAACTGATCGGATATTGATAACATTTTCCTGACAAGGTGTTAAGTCAGTTTAAAAGCAAAATTGACGGATCAGGATTCTGCACTAGTGATGATATTTCAAGTTCAGCTCAATCTCCGACGACCATCTAACAAGAGTCATACTTCGTTTAGCATCCCAAAAAATGATCGATTACAAACTCAGTGATTGTACCTGTTATCAATATGAATAAAATACATTTATTTACACCTGTACCTTGTGTTTTATACGTTATCATACAATTCATAGCAATTATGCATTCCTACTTTCCCCGCATAGAAACTGAAAAGGTTGGACCAGTCACACCTCTCTTAACCCTACTCTTTTCAATGTTTATCTCGTCAATATATGTCTCGTACGCTCTTTTCACCTTTTCCCAGACTCTTTAACCTACTTAGTCAAAATTGGCTTTTCTGGATATGTAGATCACCGCTTTAAAGTAGTGGGTAGGTGACTTGGAAAACAACATCGTAATTAAAAGACTCACTAGCAGTTTAGCGAAATACAGGAAAACATGACACATTGCAAATAAAATGAGGGAACGCAGTTGCACACATCGGCTCTTAAATTATGTTTGTAGTCGTGTGGTTTAATGTTTTATGGTATTGTCTGATTGTGTTATTGTTCAGTGACTATTTTAGTGTAGTATATTCATGCTGTGCACTGTGTTGTGTGTCGGCTTTTAGGTGTTAGAAATTAGCCATGGCAAAACGAAGCCAGGTCGGTTATGTCTGAGACACTGTGATCCTTTTGAAACTTTCGTTTCTGAAACGTTAGCAGTTCCTTTATCGGTCGCTTGAGTTAATGGGTTGTGTTTGGCTCTTATTTGATTGCTTTGCTCAACTAACAGTGGTGTTAGAATATGTATGTTTTTGGTCTATGGTTAAAGCTTTATTGAAGACGCTGTTACCAAGTCGTTGCTGTTCGTTTGTTTTTTTAGTCCTGCCTTCATTAATATATCTTTTATGTTTTTGTTTAGATTGTAAGCGATTGTTATTTGTTTCGGAAAGATTAGTTTCAGTATTTCATGGGATATATTAAGCCGGGTATCTTTGTATGAGCTGATTTATTGTGTGAGTTAGTGATTGAGAATATATCTTCTTGAAGGAGATTCTTGCTCCGGGGTCTATGTTGTAGTATACTTCAGAAAAAGAAAAACGTTTACGTAAGAAAGTTAAGGTTGGGCTACTCTTGGTATTTTCCAGTAACCATGAGCTACTGTCAACAATGATGATAGAGGGACCGTGTGTCAACATAGCTAATGCACCATAGGTGCGATGATGTGTGGACCTCTATGTACATGTTCTGGTCACTACTTTACCCTCGCGTTACCCGTATTCTGCATAATTATTATAATTATTTGCCATTCTAATTAACTATAGTGCATCTAAAGAATCGCACAACCAACTTTAATGCAATTGTGCAGACTCTCAAATTGTTCTATGATCTCATTATGCTTAAAGTTTTTTTGGCATGGCTTACAGATTATAAGTGCAAATTTAACATAAATTGTACATAAGCCACACGTTAAAATCAAATGCACTGAATTTCATCAGATCATTGAAATGTGTCGATAATACATATGTCAAGCTGCGCTGATAGTTTATGAGTCCGCGTGGTAATGATTTCAGTAACTGAAACCATGGATGTAAAAAATAGATCCATGCTGAAACTGACTCAACAGTTGTCCGCTACAAGTACTTCTTGAAATCTTTATTACGAGCTGATAATATTGTGATTTTCAAGATCTTGATTGTTTCTCTACCATTTTTCCAAGACATAAAGATACAAGTAAGCTTAATTTTCGATATGACGTTATGTTACAAGTTGGCGGTCATTTTTAAAGTCGTATTTGTCCAGAGCAATTACAGAAAGTTTACTTAATGCTTATCAGTTGCTTTATATAATATTAGCCAATATGACCATCTTGAGGCCATTTTGTTTCAATATATTTTATGCTGAAAACATTTTTCCGGCATTCAAAGACCACTTTTATTTAAACTTGAAACAAAGACAGAGTGCTTATCATATTATCGTGGCGCTATGTACCTATGCTTTACAGTCAAACCATGTAAGTGCCACATTATTTTGACTTCATTTCAGTTAAATCTAATCAAAATATCTAAAGTACAGGTGGGGATTGTGTTACTCACAACACCTTGTTTGTTTTATTTTGTACAGTCTCTTTACCGGTGATTTTGTATTAACACGATTGGAACTTATTTTGGAGAATAGAATTGGGCCTTTTATCAAAAGCGTAAGGTGCCCTATAGCAAAAAGCGGCAATATTCGAAATTACGCATAAATACAAGTGTATTGCAAAAAAAGAAACACCCTTGGGCATACATTGAGATTTAACCAACGTTACTACACTATCCCATTATCCCAAAAGGTAAATTTATTTCTGTCAACCCGGATGCTTATTGATGATCTCAGCTACGAATATACACTTGTTTGATAGCGTTTCAGAAATCGTAACGTTATTTTGAACACAAAAACGTGTTATACCGTATCTCCATTCATCGCTTAATTTTTATTTACAACCACCATTTGATTTTCGTTTTTAAAAATTCGACATCATTCAATAATTGATAATGTTAGACAATTGCAGACAGATTCCTTTTTGCATTAAGATAAGCATATAATACGCACTGCTACTTGCTATGTGAAAGATCTAGGTTTCCTTTCATGCTGCTGATTGTTTTCAATTTAATCGACATGGTCAAATACTGTTATCTTATATTACGGGGCCGAAACATAGTTTCGGTTATCAGTAGAAAGAGAAACAGAAAGTTTTCTCTACAAGGCACGGATACAACGATTTGTCAATTTTGATACAATTTGCATATAAATTCACTCAAGCGGTGACGTATCTAAAACTGTCAGTTTTATGTTTTTCACGCATATGTTTTTGTCATTATTTGATATTAATTTCACAAAACCAAGTTCTCTCGTTTTTTAAATTACTCTGAAAGTTAACAATGAATATCGCAAATTGAACCACTTACCAGCAACGGCTAAGTTCTGTATGCGCCTTTCTTGAGCCTTACACTATCCTTTTTTACAAAAATTCAGGTTTGAATCCGTCATCACCATCGCAACATGTATGATTATCATTACAATGCAAACAACATGACTTGAACTAATTTGGGATAACTTGATTTTCATTTTTTATTTTTTTTTAAAGTGTTAGTTGCCATATAGCTGAATGTTGCAATATTACAAGTTACTCAATCAACAAGTGTGTAACTTAAAAGGAACATTACAACTTCGCCGATGCTAACATGTACACCTATTACCGCTTGTTAATCAGATGAGAAATGCGCCACCTGTAATAATGTCGCGGCGAAGTGTAAATAACACGATTTGAACTAATTTGGGGTAATTGGATTTTCATATTTTTCAAATTTCTCAAAAGTGTTAGGTGCCATATAGCTGAATGTTGCAATATTAAAAATTACATAAAACAAGTAGATGAGGTTACATTTGCAGATTAAATCGACATTACTTCACCACCCAATTATCTCAAATTAATTTCTATCATGTTAGACATACATTTATTAAGTTTTACGAGTAATTTAAATAGGATTATAGTATTTTACTAATTTTTAATTACATCATGAAACTAGCCAATAGATCATGGTCTAAACATAGTTTAATGTAACATTTTGTTATCCATATATTTATTTATTTATATAAGGAGAAATTTAAATTTTTTAATTTTTAAATGTAGTTTCTGTTTCGCCGTTTGTTCCTGCTGTAAATGTCATTCCTTAGCAGCTTTGTGATAGAATATAGCCGAAGATGTAAATTGCTCTTCGAATCAAGACTGCTTGACCCTATCACCGAATGACTATGCTGCGTAGCCCAATAAAAGCATTGGTCCATTGAATTGAAATCCAGAGTTACATTTGCTCAGTTTTAGAAGTAATGTACATTAAATTAAATTAAATTAAATTAAATTAAATTAAATTAAATTAAATTAAATTAAATTAAATTAAATGAAAATAGATCATTGACTAAAATGGTTTTATATTAACTTTTTGTTTTTAACGAAAACGTTAATACGGAACTAAATTTTAAACTTTGTTGAGCAAATAAAACCATGTTTATAAGCCGACGTATTCGCTAAATGCAGCTATTTAAATATAAATATTATGTGAATTGCTCTCTCACAAAATATGCCAAAGACAACCACAGCAAGTCAAACACTTTGCAGAGGTCATTTGCGGTAAGACACCAAAAATATCATAGAAGGATGCCATGATCGTTTTCATTTCATTTTGTGGTTATCTTATCAATCCCATTAAGATGATTACTCAATTATAGGAAACCAAATTCTAAATCTATCAGTGCAGATCAGTTCCAATACTTGTAATACTCGAGCGGTAGAATTAAATGCGTAATCATTTCATGAGCTATCGACAGCGGACAATGAATATATTATAATAATTAGAATGATATTCTCTTAATGGCATAACAATTGTTGTTTTGTCTTGTCTGCAAGTGTAATGATTGCAATAACTCCACTACCCATAAGATTGATCATCATTAACAATGTTTCTAACAAACTAAATAATTGAAACTGTCTTACCTTTGCAGCTTTCGGAGAGACTGTAGTCAATCTTTCGTACAGCAATTGTATGTATGGAAGTGTTCACTTTATTGGTGACAACTGTAATTTTATTTACAGCGGTGATAAACATTTGAGCAAAGGAAATAGTGCCAATCATAACGCATTTCTACCAATCATTTTATGGAACAATGGGAAATTTGCAATGGTGTGGGCAGGAACTCGGCAAAATGCTATATGTGTGTTCAGTATATTTACATATATTACCATATATGGAACACGAAATTAGTGGTACACGTAATCTTTGTGTATGAAACATATCGATACATTGATATGCGTAGCGTTTATTTATACAGAACAAGTGTATATGTAATGCAGATCTTTGCACACCAAAGTGTACACTGTAAGTGTGCATTTTATAAGTATACCTACGTGTTCCCTTTACGTTTTTTTCAAAAGTGTATAGTCAGTATATGTGTGTATATTGTTGTACATCAAGAATTTTTCCCAGTAGAAGTTGCGCTGAAGTGATTAACCTGCTGTTAACACTCCAGCAGGAAATACAACAGGAAATATAATGTAATAGAACGATAAATACACACTAAACTCTCCTTGTTTAAAATATATATTGTTTCGAGACACGGAGGCAGGTGAAATCAGCATATTTTTTAGAATGATATTATTTAAATCTGATACGTAAGTTAAGGGGAAATAAACTAGAAGTTTCAAAACAGTGCAAAGATTACAGAGCTTAGCTTTGTTAGGACGTTACAAAACTCCTAAATTACAGTCACAAGGGAGCTAAGTTCAGACAGATGCTGATGAGTGAAAGTGAGTGTTTCTGTGAGTACAGGCATGATGTATGTCTTAACCGTGCAGAGTTTATAGAACAAAATCAACAGTCGACTGTCAACAGTCAATAGTAAAGTGAAACTTCCAAAGTCTGACTAATCCAGTATACCGCCCAATATTTAGTGATATTCTCCAGACAAAAGTAGAGCGAGATATATAAGGGTTGCTGGAGAATTGATTTTACAATTTCATCTCTACAACGTTGTTTCCTGAGTCGCGAGATTCACTCATCAGGAGACTAGATTAGTCTCCTGGTGAGTGAATTTTACATCAGTATAGTCAGTATATGTAATTGAGCGTGTAGATGTCCATCACATATGCATTTCAACCGCTGCTCTTTTTGGTTCAGTGTCATTTCCATCTTGACAGTCAACAGGTGAGTACAGTCTTGCTTCGTTCTACACCTCTTTGTGTTTTTTAGACCCTCGTAATGGGTCCTGATCCAGTTATCGCTGAAAAACTTTTAAGAGGTTCGCTTTTCAAGTTTATCTCAATTTTCAGCTTTCCTTTGTTTTCCTCTTTACATGCTTTTTTAGTCTGTTATCCGTATATTTCAGTTTTTAACCCTGATGAAGTGGGATTAAGCCCACGAAACGTCGGACAATAAAATTTGGTTTGTAGTGAAGAACACAGTGCCCTAGAGTTAGTGCTGCGTGACCTATCCTGTCAATATTGAAAAGGTTTTTGCCGTATCCAAGATTACCATGCGAATCTCTTCTATCTTTACTGATACATATACACCGTAGCTGCTAGACCTACGCTTGTTGGTGGTCCATTGGCATCTAGTCACGACTCCCTGTACTGCCCTTAACTGGTACCGCTGTGAATATGCATAGATCCAAGTATAGTCGTCTAATATGGACAGGAATCTTCTAATATTTATCGTAAACTAAGAAATATAACGGACAGACACGTACCATTTTAAACCATTTCTATCCTTATTGCAACATTTCCCTGTGCTCAAAATGTCTTACCTACTGGTTTATCTTTTCACAACAAACCACCACTGGGGAACACAAATTTAGAATAGAAATGGAACATAACGCTAAGGAAAACACCAGACAATTTACTGAATGTTCCTATATCATTCAATGAAATGAACTTTGCCTAGGACTCGGAAGTAAAACTCAACTGTTGACTAAGAAGATGCAATGTCTAACGTACCAGCGTACATACCGTCGCTTCAGTACCCAATTATGTACCCAAATGAGAAACACAAAGAAAAAGGTAAACAATACACATCAAATTAAACTTGTGAAACTCACGTCAGCAACATTGCATAAGAACTTACAGCAGAAGAAGTAGAACAACAAAATGTTTCTCACACAGTCAACACAACTAATGGATCGTGTCTGAGTCAACGTCGTCAGTTTAATAAATATATAAGAAAACATAAGAGAAAGGTGAGACTTCATACCGCGAGAAAATGCAGCTTTTTCTATATACACAACATCACTACTCCGTATATGCATGGTTTCGAGAAATGCCACAAAGTCCAAAATCCTGATACCAGTCTCTATCGTAAACCATTAGGACTATTATCTCCCAGGTCAGTAGCCCTACACAGACAGCATCAATATAGCTTCATCGCACACTCATGGATATCCTACCACAGTATTGCAATGAATAAGTTTAAGATTCCAGTAACTTCTTATATCAACTTCACCGAGCAAATACATCACAAATTTTAAAATTACCACCGGACTCTCTTCTGTTCAGTATGGATTTAATTAGTTTATATCCCAGTAACCCGATTGATGAGGGTCTGGAAGCACCTTAACATGCATTAGAAACATGCATCAATCTCAATGAAACCAATATTACTGACATCATTGAGTAATCCAACATTGTCTTACGTAACAATGGCTTTGAATTCAGTGGAGAACATTATATCCAAATCCATGGGACAGCCATGGGTATGCTGTTTGCCCCAGTGTACGCCAACATTTTTATAAGCTGGTTCTGGAGAAAACCCCGAAAAGTTCAATGACCAACCGGACCTACTCAAAAGATTTATTGATGATCCACATGGTTTACAGACACTCCGCGAAGACAAATATCTTGACAGTATAAATTCATTGATCACGTTAACTTTAGAGTATGGTAAAACCAAGCAACATTTCCTGGACATTTCAACACGTATAATAAATGGGATAGTGAAGACGTATCTGTACCAAACCAACTGATAGTGGAAGATATTTGTCTCCCCCTTCATACCGTCCGAAGCACATCTTCAATAGCATTGTATACAGTGGAGTCATCCGATTACGTATAATCTTTTCACTCGACATGTCGTTTGATCAAAGTTCAAGTGAATCCAAGGACAAACTGATGAAATCTGGTTACTCAAACAAATACAAAACTTTATAAATGAAGTTCGAAAGAAACCAAGATCATCGTTTCTCCATTACAATAGAAAACTATCCATGGATAGAGTGGGCTAGGTCAACAATTTCAATCCTATGCCATCAGACGTCGTCAGACACCTAGCCAAAAGACATCGTAAAATCCTGTAGCTATCTGAGAGAATGTCCTTGGTTCCCCTACACCTCCCCTCATTTCGGACAGAGTTTGTGCTAACCTTGGCCAGTTGATTGTAATACACAGATTACAACAACAACAATAACAACAACAACAACAAAACCAAAGTGAGCTCACGGCCATGTAATGATACTAGATGCAGAGTCAGGCGTTCGCTGATGGTCACTACGGACAGCATAAAAAAGTCATAGCAACGGTAACACCTTCAGGGTAAAGGGACAGTACAACTGTAATGCTGGAAATGCCATTTATTGTGTATTTGTGATATTTGCTTATATCAGTATATTGGCTATACTAAAAACAAAAATAAGGTACAAAATGGATGACCTTAGAAGCATGATAAAATGCAAAACTAATGATCCCGACAATCCAGCATTATTTGTAAGTCAACATTTTAACCTGCCTACCATTCAGTAAAGAATATGAAAGTCATTATCTTGGAAACGGCTCATAACGGTTATTACGATGATAAATATTCTAGGGATATATTGAAACAAAGTGGATATTTTTTCGTAACACCATGCATCCAAAAAGACTTAATATACAGTCACCTGTATTTGCTATTATGTAACTTTTTATTCTATCATTGATTTACGGGTATTTTCAACCTCCCTGTCAGTATTGATTACATAAGAGTGGTACCTTTTTTTAATACTTTTATATCTTTTTTAAAAAAACTGGCATTTGATATTACCCTGTATTTCTCCCCTTTCTATTTTGATGGTGAATTATTTTTACTTAAGTATAGTTTCATTTTTTCCTATCTCAGATATTTCAGTATTAGTTTGTTTTTAACAGCTGTCTCCCATCATTCAAAGAAATAATTTTTCTATTTTTATTGCACGCCATATTGCACATTTCCTACGTTTGTCATCACGTGATGTATATCGTATTCAAAATAATTTAAATCAGCTTGCATTTCAACCGCTGCTCTGGTTGGTTCAGTGTCATTTCCAGCTTGACAGTCAACACGTGAGTACAGTCTTGCGCTGTTCTACAACTCGTCGTGTAGTAAAGATCCTCGTTTTGAGTTCGTCGTCCAGTTATCACCGAAAATACTTCTAAGGGTTTTGCTTTTCTAATTTGTCTCAATTTCTAAATTTACATGCATTTATAGTCTGTTCGCTATATATATATATATATATATATATATATATATATATATATATATATATGTATATATATTGCCGTATCATCCACTAAGTGACTCACAACCAGAGATATTCAATCATGCTTTGTTGAATCTACTTGGTACACCAATTAAAAGCGGCAGTGGAGTCAACATATCAGTTTTCTTGTGCATATGCATACATTTGTCACAAAAAGTGTTGCATGTTATCATACTTGTGATATGTCGCCTGGATGGCTCAGATTGAACTCCAAAGACCAGATTAAAGTTTACATCACGAACAGTGATTTATAGACTCCCGCTATTATTACTATTACAATTGCCCGTGAACCTCTGGTGAACAGAAAACTTCCTCTTCCGATAGAAAGCAATGTAGAACATGACAATACTTGAATCTCACCAAGGATTGCATTTCTCACAGCTTACCAGTAAGAATCAAAAGGATTCTCACTGAGAGCGGTCACAATAACAAGAGATTCTCACAGATGACGCTTTCTCGCCCCAGTCTCGCATTTTTTTCCCACAGTGTCAATTCTCACCACATTACCTCAGGTTTGGAAGATAAACAAAACTTCCTATCGAATTACGTTTATTTGTTAGTCCAGATGCATACAGCGAGCGACATTCTCTTGAGTGCGTTGAGCATTGGAGAAGTAGACTAAAAAGAGCTTACGAATTAGCCGAATGTGAAGCCACAAAGACAGTATTTGCAAACAAAAGACGGTATCATAGCAAGATCCATGGTATTGACCTGCTTGTTGGAGAAGTGTTAGGTTGATAGGTAAACACGAACTTGTTGATCGTTGGTAACGCGATTGTTTTGTAAATTAAGGGTTGCACGTGTCAGTAAATGAAAGATATGAACTCTTTGACCCCATTTGTATGGCAAAGCACACCATTGTGACAGTGACAGCATCCAAATGGACCTGAGATATGTCATTTCACCTATTTTGGATGTTGTTTTGGCAGCCATACTGGATTTTAATGCAAATTAGAGTTGCACATGTCGGGCAATGAAAGATATGAATTTATTGAGCCTGTTTACGTGGCTAATGACACCGAAACCGCTTTCATATCGAGTCATAGAACAGAAAAATTACCATTCACATGATTTGGCGACCATCTTTGTGGCCATTTTGAATATCTCAAAATGCCCAAGGGTGGCATTCTGTGGATCCTTATTCAGTATGCTTTGAAGATACAGAAACCAACAATAACCATTGTAGGGCAAAAATATTTGGGTTTTGTGCTAGGGGACAAGACTTTTTAAGGGGTAAACTTTAATGATATAGATATGTCTGATTATACTTCTTTTTACCTGGATTTGTCGGCAAAGATGACCAAGGGTCAGCGATAGATACTATCCATATCCAAAAAATAACTAGTACAGCAACTGCGAAATTGTGAAATATACGTTATCAAAACGCCTGTTTCATTTAGTTGACCTACTGACATATATTAAACACAATTGGAAGTAATTTGGGATAATTGGACGGTGAAGTAAGGTCGTTTTAACCTGCAAATGGAAGTTCATTTGCTTTTCTTTTACGTTACAGACTTGTTTTTATGAGTAATTTGTAATATTACAATATTTAGCTATATGCCATCTAACGCTTTTGAGAAATTTGAAAAATATGTCAATCCAATTATCCCAAATTAGTTCCAATCGTGTTATTATGTAATTTACAGTAAAGAAAATCACACACAACGGAACAGTTAACCACATAAGACGTCAACATGCCAAACTCAGACGAACCAATTACGACCAAATAAGGTTGCAAATTAGAAGAAACACGAAGTAACACAACACATTAGCTGTGGAGCAAGCAAGCTAAAATAACATAGAAGAAATCGAAATAAACATAGAAAAAGAAAATCTGCTCTCGACTAGTACTCAGGTGAAGTTTTACGAGATTTCAAATAGAGCAGTGTTGTTTCGTCATCTCTCTCTCTCTCTCTCTCTCTCTCTCTCTCTCTCTCTCTCTCTCTCTCTCTCTCTCTCAATCGAGTGCAAATATTGCAAATATGATATTGGGCTTAATCTGATGCATTGCTTTAGTCTGCTGTTCTGCACAAATACAAACTGTGGCTTTTTTGGGTGTCCATAGTCTGTCTATTTGGTGACAATACATTTAAAGCAGACTAGACAAGATTTCAAAATTAATCAATCATAAATCATTAAACTATGGAAGGCCTAAGTCACTGAATTTACAACCGACGTAACTTTTGTATTGATAAGACAAACAATTGTAAACCCGTGAGAAAATGAATTTTTATATTAACAAATCCAATCACAAGCAATCTTTCACTTCCTGACTATTTGATGGCACAGATTACATAATCAGTATGTGGTGATGGAAATGGCAACAGACAATAGAAAAAACTGAAGAACGTCCCTTGACTTTGACATAAGCTTCACTTAGTGATAAAGTGCAAGGCTTTGGATGACACATCAATGGCTGGATTCACACCATTTTAAACTTTAACTGCCTATGTTCGAAATGTTCTCGTTGCTGTTGCACAGCTCTAAATCTGACTGTCTTAAGATTGGGCACCATTCTACCTTTAACAGGAACGTTTCCAGTACCAATGCAAATATATGAAAGGCGGTACTATGCGTTTTTAAAATCATTCCAATCAGATTTTCCAGCTATAATGCATATGGCTCGGTAAATTGCTTTTATTTGTAACTGATTAAATTATGCCTACTCATAGGTCACAGACTGACCTGAAGGTTAGTACTGTTAGTACTCTTAGTAGTGTCGTCATTTACAGCTTTACGGTCTCTCTTGATAGAATAGAACTTTGCCGATAAATTTAACCGCTCACTGTTTTGCTTTTAAGCCAATCACCATAAAAGGGTCGGTTCTTATTGCCAAGCTTATCTGCAATAACAATATTCCTATTTACAACATGTGATTAATAGGTACAAAAAATCGTTAAAGCATAGCGTAAAATCAGAATGTAACGTAAAATATTATTAATATAAATGCAACTGCCCAATGTAAATAAGTAAGTTTACTGTAAATAAAACAAATGGTGTAAGCTTATTTATAATAATAATAATATTTTATTGCTTGCTTGTAAATATAGGATTTACATCACATTTGTGGCAATAAAAGTGTGATACAAAAATAAGTTCAATTGTTTCTTCAATAAAGATAAAGTAATACAGTATAATAATAGTAGCTAATAATAAATATAACTAAGTATTTCTTTGTTTATATTAACTAATCACAATTTTTGTAGTAGCAGTTAAATTCGCTCGATTTCAGACTTGCTCATGACACAAACGCTAACATGCCTTACGTAAACATATGGTCCTTTCCCCTAATGGGTCTTCAAATTTCTGTTATACAGAATCTGTGAATCGAAGTCAGCTAATGTTTATAATCTTCCCTGTTGTTTACATTTTTCAAGAAAAAATCTCCGATCAGTCGTTAACTTAAAAGATCAAAATACATTCTTAACACAATATTGACACAAATTCAAATGTTAAAATAATTCCCACTCTTCTGTTATTTTCATGACAATGATAAACTGTCATGATAGCGAAATTTCCATAGAAATACCTGAGTTATATTCTCATACCCTCAGCAATGCAATTTTTATGTTCACATGCCACACATTAATTTCTCTCCCGCTTGTGATTAATTAATAACAATAATACTTATATCTAATTGAAAAACCTATTGTCTATCAAATAGGATTTCTATAAACTCGTCCCTTGCCTAATGGGGCACTTTGCTCCGCTGCACTGCCGTCCCTACCGTCAACGTATCAATGTATCTAAAATGGTATACTCATTAAACATAACAATATTATTCACTTGAAATCGAAATTACCTTTAAAATATTGTGTAGTTGCAGGATAGCTAAACCTAACCCTGCCTGAGCGTATGGACTCTGGTTAACAGTAATATCAGGCATTCAAATACTAATATCAGATCATGGTGGTGCCGCACAGCTGGCACTGATCACGTGAGGCTATCTCACTATGTCACGCACTCGTTAAAAACATTAACAGTGGGAAATACGTGGATATACATATACGGGCTAGGCGTGACAGCCAACTGGACACACGACGGGGTCCTTCTCTACCCCTTGGTGAAGCCACCAAAGCAATACAAAGCCACGACCAGATAAAGGTATTCACTTTGCTTTTTTTATTTCAAATTAGCATTGTTTTGCTATCGCCAACGGCCTTAATGGAAGTCGTGATAAGTTCGTATTCAACGTTAAATAACAAAGGGACAATAGCTTTGCAGACATATATGCATCAGTTTTGATACGTCGGCATAAAATACAGTCAGATAAAAAATAGATCTTTAAACTATTGAAACTCTCTCTCTCTCTCTCTCTCTCTCTCTCTCTCTCTCTCTCTCTCTCTCTCTCTCTCTCAAAATTGAGTGCAAATGTGATATTTGACTTAATCTTTGGCATTGCTTTAGTCTGCTGTTCTGCAAAAATACAAACTGTGGCTTTTTCTGTTGTCCAAACTCTGTCTATTTGGTGGCAATATGATATATTTAAAGAGAGACTAGAGAGAATTTCAAAATTAACCAATCATACATCATTAAACAATGGGTTCAGAGACCTAGGTCACTGAATTTACAACCGACGTTAATTTTGTTTTAGTTTCATATTGATAACACGGGCAACTGTCAAGCCATGGGAAAATAAATTTATATTTTGACAAATCCAATTAGAAGCAATCTTTCATTTCCTGACAATGTGATGGCACAGATTGCATCATCAGTATCAGTGATCAGTGATGCAAATGCCAACAGACAACAGAGTAAACTGAAGAACGTCCCTTGACTTCGATATAACCTTCAGTGAGTGACAGAGTGAAAGGCTTTTCATAGCACATCAATAGCTGGATTTAAACTATCTCAGATTTCCACTGCATATGTTCGAAATGTTCTCCTTGCTGGTGCACCTTATCGTTGCTGTTGAACATCTCATAATATCACTGTTTAAAGAACTGATACCATTCTATCTTTTAGCAGGAACGTTTCCCCTTTCAATGCAAATATATGAAAAGGCAGTACTATGTGGGTTTTTTTTTAAATCATCTCAATCTGATTTTCCAGTTATAATGCATGTGGTTCGGTATGTTTCTTTAAATTGCAAATGAATCAATAATGCCTTCTTATAGGTCACATGATGATTTACAGATTTGTACTCTCATCATTTAGAGCTCCACGGTCTCTCTTGATAGAACAGGACTATGCAGAGATATTGAACAGCTCACTGTCCGACTCTTGACTAATGTAGAACTTTGCTGCGCTGCACTGCCGTCCCTACCATGAACGTCTGTGACGTAGTTGTGTCTCAAAAATGCTATATTAATTGTACATAATAATATTGCTCAATTGAAATCGAAATGACGTTTAAAATCTTATTTGGTTGAAGACTTGCTGAACCCAACGCAGCCTTAGCTTATGGACTCGGCTTCATAGTAATATCAGTCATTCATATACTAATATCAGATCATGTTGGTGCCACACAGCTGACACTCATCATGTTAGGCTATCTCACTATCGCACGCACTCGTTAAAAACATTAACACTGGGAAATATGTGGATATATATACGGGCTAGGCGTTACAGCGAATCGGATACAAGACGGGGTCATCCCAATGCCTTGGTGAAGCCACCCATGAAATACATAGCCACGACCAGATATAAGTATTTACTTTACTTTTTTTATTTCAAATACGCATTGTTTTGCTATGAACATCATGGAAGTCGCGATAAGCTCATATTCAACGTTCAATAACAAGAGGACGATAGCTTTGCAGGCATATGTGCGTTAGTTTTGAAACATTCGCATAAAAGAAAATTCGATAAAAATATGTATTAAAACTCTCTCTCTCTCTCTCTCTCTCTCTCTCTCTCTCTCTCTCTCTCTCTCACACACAACAAACAAACACACACAAGGTGTGGCTGCATTCTCCTCGCTGGCATTTAAATCTTGTTTCTGTCTCTTGCTTTTGCTAATTTTTCGTAACCTTATTTAGTTGTGCTTGACAAGTCTGATTATTGGGTAGCTATTATAACCTGTTTCGTCAGTTCTTGGTCAACGCTTAAACTCCATTCTAAATTGGAATAACTTTGTTTCTTATTCTTGTAAACTGAAGTCCGTCTAATTTATCGAACCCACTTTTTATAGCTATCTGTGATATTTGATTCTGCATGAAATTTGGAGAGTCATCATTTGAGGCATATTCATAAATTTTGTCCTTCGTCGGTGAAATGTTATTGCATTTTGCTTGTCGGTAAGCATCAGCATCATTTCTTCAATCATTAATATCGGCCGTATTCTCCGTGTATTGCTAATCCGCTTTAAATGCGTGGATGGTTACCATGTTGCCATTACAATGCAGCTGTTGAGATGACTGAGCTATACCGACGATGTTATTATTCCTTGAAACATCACCCGATGTCTCAGACAATTTCGTTTCTTGAAATTCGTCGATTGCCTCTATTGTGGCGTCCGCATATCTAGTTGAATAAGTAGAATGAAATGGGAGAGAGTCCTTATTATGACGAAATATTGTAATCATAAGCTTTTCCATACCGATAATTTTTGATACTAATGTTCGATGTTTTATTTGAGTCGTCTACAGATAAAAGATATGTTCCGTCAAGAATGTTACTCGTCACGCTTTCGATAACAGTAATCGGGGAAAAATAACAGTTAACAACATATAACAACTGGGCGATTGCTTTTGTTAGGTAATACGAAAGATATTCGAACTGACATGATCAACGTAATCATTTATTGATTGCGAAAATGTAGAGGTAGTGTATTTCGTGTGAAATACACTACCTTCTACATATGGCGTTGATAATTCTGGTATGTAATATATAACAATCTGCGACAAATAGCGCTAATTAGCACTCGTTTGAGAAATGTATATCAAATGCATCAACGGGCGCGCCCTCAAAATGAATGTACCTTAAACGATTAGTTATAGGAACACAAGAAATCATACATATCCTTACCGCCCTGTAGTCTTCTTTTTCAGAATGTGAACGACAGTCACTACGATAACTATCACAGCAATTATGGCAGCAAAGCAGCCAATCAGTGCAGCGATTACTACAGACCCTTGCTTTTTATTTTGAGCGTTTAAATTAGCAACTCCGGTGTAAACTGTAGTTTGATGACCATCGTCGACGTCATATTTAGCTGAATCACGAAAAGAGAGAACGTTCATCATTATTTGTAGATTATTAGCATACAATTTTAATGTGTTCCAACTCTGAGGTAATTTGCATATCTTTGTTCACGAAAATGTACGTTTCAATTGCGATTTTTTGCCTTTTATGTTCAGATAAGACACTGCTATTGAAGTCCACTGAACAACGTCAAATAGCTTTGGCACGGTCCCTCCACGAAATATAAACAATAGGGAGTTTTACGCCTCTTCTTTTAACCTGCCGACAAAAACTAAAAATCAAGAAGTATTTCAGATATTTAAAATAAAAAAAACTACTTTTTCTTTTTTATTTCCGCTCTGTTTCGTTGTTGCCGTGTATTGTAATCAGAGATAACTTTAACTGTGTTAGTATTATTGACGAAAAATGTCACTTTCAAATCCTTGTTCCCTATTGCGTACCGTGTGTCACAGTCATTTATCTCAATAAAATTTACCATATAATATTTATAAAACTTTGGTCAAAAGGGCATCCAAATTTCACAACAAACGTACGATAAACATAATTAATCTGTTATGAAAATTATGGAAATTAAAGTTGTAACTTTAAAGTTAAAAAAATCAAATACATATAAAGATGTACATGTTGTGAGTAGTTTTCACCTTTTAATAATCAGACATTTCCACAATATTATCAGTAATATGTATTTATGATAAAATATTTACTCATCTTCTCATCGTAAAAAATCTTACCTTGCTTGGTAACTTCTACAATCTGGGAGATATTACAGACAGGTCCACTCCATTCATCGGTGCATTCACAACCACGACCATCTTCTTTGCATTTACCGCCATTTTCACATCTACAGTTTTTGACAAATTATCGTCCACAGACAGAAAAATTGTATTAAATGCTGTGCACGTTAGTACCTTGGCGAAATAAATTTAAATGATTTCGGGAGGGGCTAACTTTTACAGCTCAAACACACAAGCGTGGCTCTTTCCCAGAGTCATTTAGCAGTCACATCGTTCGTAGATCAGTCAGAACAATTCAATCGAATTGAAAATAAAGGTGGTTGTCACTGGACGATGGTTTTCCTATCAGCCAAACACTAAGATGTAGTTTGATCAAAATATGTTACAATAAACCCATATAGGATAATTAAGAGAAACAATCTCTTAAAAATGTTTTGACATGTCAGTCTTAAATTGTCTCTAATGTTTTCAGATGTTTAAAATAAGGTGACACGAATGGCTAATAAAGGGTATCGAAACATAATACAACTTTAAGAAGTGAAATGTTTTCAACTTAACCAGTTATCTATCAAACAAAAGGACAAATCTTAGCGACTACGCATTGGCAACACTGTTGGGTGTATTTCATTGATTATGATTTCGTCGACATCACTCTTCTTTGAGCCTCCTATTTCAGATATCAATAGTGTACTATAATCAAGAAGCCGAAACATATTATATTAAAACTGCAAGCAACGCTGGTGGAGCCAAAACTTACATGCAACAATGACAATTTTTGTCCCTATTTTGAGTAGAGAATAACACAGACACATAGTCGCGAATTGAATTTTATAAGAAAAGGCCTTCAAGGAGCTGCATTATGCCATTGAATTGCCAAAATTGCCGCTATTTATGTTTCTAACATGAGTGGACGTTGATAAAAGGTCATATAATTTCGCCCAAACTCTTTAAAATTTAAGAACCAATTTTAGTGAAATACTTAACTATATCTGAGAAAAACAAGATCTCAAGCCCGATTGCTAAGTTTGTAATAACTTTAACTTTGCAAATAACTTTAGAGGCTTGTTACTCATTGGAGGCACCCAATGAGTGCACAGTGACACTTGCTAGCCGAGCTTTACGTCTTGAATTTCGTTAGACCTTTAAAAGTATGGCAAGGTCCACATCCAAGGTCATCCAACAAGTTACGGGGAACGTTTTTTGCCATATCCTTCGATATCCAAAAACCCTAAACCTGTAGCATTGCTATCGAAGACAAACATGCAATAAGTTCAAAGGTCAACCAAGGTCATACACAAGATTGGTTCTGTCCAGGACAATACCAAACCAAAACTAAACTGGAACACTTGCAGTCAATGAGATATGCGACTGTTGGTAAAGGTTATCAAAGTTCATCCCAAATGATTTATGAAAAATCTGGTTTATACGGATCGAAATGCTAAACAAACAATAATTCTTGCCACTGTAGTTGCTTAGGTACGTGCGCTAACCACACAACTTCTAACCTTAATGATTGCATGGGCAAAACGTCAGCTCAATTTGTCTTCGGTTCTAAAGAGGCAGATTTAAAAAATTATTTTAGTATTAATGTGCGTTTTCCACAAACGGCCAAATCACTTAACGAATTGAAACCTATTACATCGCCTTTCCCAAACTTACAAGTACTCACATTAATAGTATTATGGGCAGAATCTTAACTCCAGTTGCTAACTTGCTTTGGATAAGATTTTCGAAGATGAATTGGGAATTAGGCCCGTAAATATAAATACTTACTTCTCAATAGCCGGACAGCTACCGTGAATATGGTTACAAGTTTTAGTACAATAACACTCGGGACATTGGTTTTTGCAGCCGTTGCCATAGAAACCAGACTTACATGGATTGGTACATTTCACACCAGTCCATCCAGGTTTACAAGATATACAAGTATTATCCTTACAGATTACACAATTGTCTGGACAGGGTTGCTCACAATGATTACCGGTCCACCCATTCTTACACTGACATGTGCCAGTCATGTGATCGCAGTCACCATGTTCACACTCACATACCTGCGAACAGTTAGTTCCATGGTAACCTTCCTCGCACCTTTGATCACATCTATCACCTTTCCAACCAGGCGTGCACAAACAGTCACGATTAGAAATGCTGCAAGTGTCTCCATTGTAACAATGAAGGCACATGTCCTCACAGAACGTTGCTTCATTTGCGGCAGTGTCACACACGGTACACTCAGACCCCGTCCAACCATCTGTACATTTACAATCTGTCCCATCTTCATTAGTGCAAGTGGCTCCATTAAAACATGTGCATCTCTGTTCACAACTGTCACCATAGTAACCCGGTTTACATGAACAAAGTCCATCGAAAGGGTCACATCTTTCGTTTATCGAGCAGTTACAAGGTAGACAGGAAGGTCCAAAGAAACCATCTTGACAAATGCACATTCCATTAACACTGTTACACAATGCATTTGGAGGACATGAACACTTGGATTCACAACGTGTACCGTAAAAGCCATTTGTACACGAACACCTGCCGTTAGGCAAACAGGGTGCATCGTTTTCACAGTTACACGGAATTTGACAGTTTTCTCCAAAATAGTGTCCAGAACATTCACAAGATCCGTCACGTCTGTCACATGTCCCACCATTTTCACATTTGCAATTATTGTTACACGCAGAGCCATACCGGCCATCGGGACATTCTGCAAAAAGAAGTGAAAATAGATCGTATAAGGAGTAAAGTCTGTGGCACTCTGATAACGCACATATATGTTACCAAGTAATTTTTTGTCGTATTACATGAATTCGGTCATGATCATTAACTCAAGGATGGTAAGATAAGAACATTTGCAGGAAAATGGGCAGAGATTAAAATCCGAAAGATACATACCGAGGCAGTTTTCTGTAATTGTTGCAGTATCACTCTTGTAATAACCATCACAACACCTAAACACCCTAGAAAATAAATTGTAGTGATATTGGCAGAAGGTCACTTGATTTCATATTTGACCCTGGTGATGGTCTTGCCTCCACAAGAAAATCTATAGTTTAGTTAACGGGAGCTTTAATATCTCAGAGTGTGAGTATGATTATTAACACACTGCATATCTCAGTGCAGAAAAATGGCATTCCATTGTTATCAGAAAACTTAATGAGGAGCCAATCACTTACTTTATTTCAGTACCAGGGAGTGCAAACAGAAGACAACCATGTGGATCGTCGGGTCGCGTCCTCGTTGGAACAGTGAAGTCAGTGTTTGAAGTTGATGTAGCACATATTACTGTCGATAATAGCACAATTCCTTGCATCAGTATTGGCAAAAATCCTTCCATGCTATAAATTGCAATGTTTACAACGGGTTTCCTGAAACAAAAAGATATTTTCAGAAAGTACGTACGCAAACTCAACAGCAGTACACATGGCAGCTAACTCTCCTATTGTAAGAAATTGTAACAAAAGCATTTCAGGCGAGATTAAAATATGGACAGAAAAGTGAAAGTTAATAGAAATTATTCTCTTAACTGTGACTTGAAAATGTTTCCCTTTGACCAAATATTTGTCTCACACCTCCCCCTCTTCTTCTCCGAAGAGCTGATCTTTACAATAGATAAGAAGATCCGTATCCCCCATACAGCTGCTAAAATCTGTTTCAAAAGTCAGCAAAACAAAGTTTTACGTCTGCCCGCAAAAAAGTGATTTTTGGAGGTAGCAGATAAAATTTCTCCACTCGTTGATTTAATAGTCTGTCGTATTTTATCAAGCCGTTGACTAAATGTGTGAAGTTACCATCGTAACGCCATTACAATTCGTTGTATTTCCTATACCTATTTGTATCCAGATTAGTTAACCGCCACACTTTCACTCATGTTCACTTTGGTTAACCCAACAAAGATTGATACATTAATCAATTCTGTTCAAAAAAACGTCGTTTATTGTTTCGTATATCAATAACAATGCTGTGAATGCTTAATTTGCATGAAAACAAACCCTCGGTGGTAGATCTACGGGATGAAAGGAACGACCAGAACAAAGGCAAATGTTGCCGGTGCCCTTTATATGCTCACCAGGTTTTAAATAACGATAAATATGAGCCATTGTTGAATGCAAAAATATGAGCTGATTCAATCTATTAGACCTTACATATGGTTGTAAACTTAAACAGAAAGTAGAACAGCGCTAAATGTGTTTGTTGCATGGTTTCCCATGGAAGATAATCGAAACTGACGTCCTTTCACATTCAAGGGCAGTAACCAGTAACCTACTCAAGCTGCAAAAACGTTTAATTTTTCTCGTGTAAATTACTTTGTATGTGAAAGGCTTTTCGAATACAAGAAAGTAAGTATGCCATCTTGTATCAGAACTGTAAATGTATATGGCCCGTACAGGTCGACGACTGTTGATGATATTGTAAATATATATTCAACTAATTTGATATCAACTGTTGACAACATATACAATATCTGTTAATCGGACACTGACTGATTTAGTTTTAAGAAATTCACTGCTAATATCTTGGGAAAAGATGTAGGTATTCGATAACTTGTTCTGAAAATTAAATAAAATGACTCACATCAACATTCCACCATTGATATCAACTCTGGAGAAGCATTTTTTTTTATTTTGTCTTATTTCCCAAAACGCACTTTTATACAAACTTTAGATTATTTTCCTACAGCGCGCTTGCAGTTGTCATATTGCCGTTGCAGACTTATTTTAGATAATTTATCATTCAATGGCTGTTAAAGAAATTTTGACTTACAAGTTATATGTCCATACAATGCTAATATAAGTAATGTAAAGCAACAATTACAGAATTACTTTGTATAAGGTTCCTCTACGTCCAATTAGTGGGAATATTCCCCCTTAAATGTGACCTACCTGTCAAACTTTGTCTTTTTATAATTTTAAAAGATTCGCACAACGTTTATACGGGCTGCTTTACAGATATTCGTGAGTGATGAATTAGAAACACTGACCTGACAGGTCTGTTTATCATACTCCATAACGCACATTTAATCTGTGGTTAAAGTCATTTATGATAAGTCACAGCGAACATATGATCTGTGGTGTGTCAGTTTTGTCAAGTTTTCTTCCGGAAAAGCATGTTCCAAAAGAAAACAAATAAGTATAGGGCACTGCTTACCTGTTATAATGAGAATGGGTTCCCAATGGCTGTCAGTCTCAGAGCCCTGGTTTTCTCAAACTTAAGATAGCATAGGACACCTTTATATTTCCTTAATCGATAGATTTCCGGAAAAACTGTTACGTCCCATATAATTGATCTCTAGCAACCTATCAATCCAACAGTTTTTAACATATCAAGTATCATCCGAAGTTCATTGAGTCGTAGGATTCATTAATGGACTACTTTTGAGCGACCTTTTACCGGATTGTACGTTGAGGGTACAGGTCACAGCCTAAGGTCGGGTAAGTGATCGAGGTCATATATGGTTCCCTTTGAAACAATTATATGCTAATGCACATTGCCTGATATGATGTCATAGATTTTAATCAACCATATTTACTCACTAAATACAGCCAACCAATTAATGTCAAATTAAGTTTCTATGCTTTCCCATGTTTCGGTGCTGTGCGATTATCATTCACGCCAAGTTCTATGAAGAGACTCCCCTTCTTTGAGAAAATATTTCGTATTTTGTGCACTTTGTAAAGTTATCTGTGAAGTTATCTGTGATATTATTTTGCCATATGTAAAATGAATAATGCCGTAATCATGGACTGAAACAAATTATCACGTAATGCATCTGGTAAACAGGAAATTACATCATTCAAACATTAACACTTTACTTCAACAGCAGTAATAGAGACTGATTTAGTTCCCTGCCATTGTTATGTCATGCTATTCTCCTACGTTTCATGAACTATTGTGTATGAAATACAAAACTGAATTGATTAAATCTCTAAGATAACCTTTTAGAAGTACCCGCAAAACGATCCCAATAAGTGCGAAAACATTTGAATCTAAATTGTCTTTCTGTACTTCTTTAAAAATGGGGTTACCTCATATCTACAACCATGCCGTAATGTTTTTTTGATATCAAAAAGCTACGCCAAGCGTTATGTTCTAATTTTGTGTCAAAGTTGTATTTACATATTTAAGCAGCAGTCACATAGTCGACTAATCTAATATCAACTGATGGCGATAAAAAAATGTTTCAGCGCGAACGTCATTTTTAAAAGTTGTAAAAATTCGACTTTTTATGAAATTAAATGAAATTGCTCTCATAAGCAAGTTGTCATTAATGTAAACTCTGGAGAGGCGGTTTTTTGTTTTATTTCCAATTAACACTAAGTTCCTCCAGATACTAGGTCCAAACTTTCATGTGTTTTCATGTGTATTTTTCATTCATTCATGCATTCATTCATTCATTTTATTGCCATATTATTATGCATCAAATACACATCTAATGCCACAAAAAGGCAATGAGAAAAAGAGAATTTTAACACAATGCAAATTTGTACTCTACCATATCAAACTACAATTGCAGAATGCATTTTATTACATGCCTTACAACGTCGTGCGCTCCATAGGATTCAATGGTAACTCGTTGATGACGTCGCGGACCGGATAGTCACCATTTGACTTAAAGTGAACCGGAACTATTTTCAACTTGACAAATTTTTGATGTAAAAATGTTGAAATTTCATGTTTTGCATAGGAAATCAAATTTTAGGGACATTTTGCATAAAAACTTGATAAACCGCATAACAGTAGTTTAAATATATCAATGCACCATTCCGTGATGACAATCGTTCTATTTTATTGGATTTTCGTCAAAAATTGAAATAAAGCATGCCAATAAACCTAAATATTTTGAGTGAAAAATGTGTTAGAGAGGCATATAATAAAAACTTTCTAGCCAAAACAAGGGACTGTGTACCCTAGGGGAAGGAGACAATTTGCCCTCCTTACGTCGGACAAATGGTCACCTACCCTTGGGCACATAGTCCCATGTTTGTGCTATAATGTATATCATGAGGTTCCTCCATCTCCGATTAGGGTATACGTTTCCCCCTAAATTTGACCTACCTTAAAACTTTGAGGTTTTTCGTAAATTCTTAAAACGCTTTTCTGGCCTACGTCGACAGATATTTGTCATATGAAATAGAAATACGTACCTGGATTGTCGCCTTCTCCTCGTATGTTGTCATTGAGCAGCACTTTATCAAATTTATAAACTACATATCAAGCCTTTCAATCAAACGTGAAATTTAGTTTTTTATGGCTTCCCGCATGGGCAATAATCAGACACATGCATATCTTCCGTTACTGTGCGATTAAATTACCATTTAGCCAAGTTCTAGGAAGAAACTCATCTTTTTTCGGGTGCGAATATCGTGTGTTTGGCATTTGCAAAATTGTCTTTGATATTCTTCTTTCAGGAACACAATGGATACTTCAGTGCATATGAATCGAAACAGATGATCGCATAATGCATTTTGCAAACGGAAATCATATCATTCAAACATTTACACTTGGATCAACTTGTCGGATGTGACTGAAAACAGTCTGTTTTTATGGCCGACGAAAAGGCATTTCAGTCAACGCCCTGAAAAATGCCGCTTTTAAAAAATAACTTCCCCAATTTATTATTCTCCACTTTACCGTTCAATAATTCCACATTTTTTTCAGTCAAGTGGCGTTTTTCCAGAAAAAGTGAGACAATAAAAATACGAAATTTCGCCACGCATACCTCTCCTATTTACAAACACTGCCTCCCAGGAGTTGTCCTTTCCTTCGTCACTTAGACCGAAAAATGAAGACACAGGCAGGCAAACGATACGAATGTAAAGCTAAACAAACTCAGTAGTTTTGCTTGACCGCCCCATCGCTTACGGAGGACTTTATTGCGGACTTTGAGAATTTGACCAGATTTTTACCTTTGCCATATAGCACCAGATTCAGTTGCCTGCTATTTTTATGTCCTGCTATCCTGCTTGGTTTCATAAACTACTATTGTTTATTACACGGAAAAGTAACAACGATTAAATTACGAAGACAGCCTTTGGTGTAAAACTAGCAAGCGGTGCCAATAAGTGATAAAAAACGTTTTCTAAATTGTGTTTCTGTATAGCACTAAAAGTAGGTTTTCTTTTGTCTAAAACCATACCGTAGTTTTTGTATGATACCACTGGCAGAAACCTACGTCAAGCGCCATATTCTTATCAAACTGCGAAAGCTATCAAACCCGAGAAAGTACGTAACTTTCGTTCTTACGTCACACATTCACTCGAAACTACATACTGTTGAAACAACAATTGTCGAAGAGAATTGACTGTCAGCCATAATTTGGCATAAAAACAAATTAACCCCAATAACATTCATAGCAAATTACTCCAGCTACACATTCTAAATTAATGAATTACTTCAAGGGGGCGCCAGAGAGGTAATGGTCTTTCTGTCTCTCAAATATTGTATTTCGTTTTCATTGTCTGTTCGATGACTGTTATGAACACACAAGAGGTACTTACCAACACTTGAAATTCAAAATGGCCGCCATATCTGTGCCAACTCTTTAGGGATAAATTGAATTGCGATTTCCATAAAAATAGGCTGGCGAAAACTGTGGATTGATTGAATTCCAGAATGGGCCCATGGGGACCAAAAAAGCAATGTAAAGGTTTGGGGTGTTTATTGAGAGTGTGTGTGCTGCAGTTTGTCTACGAGTTACAGTGTGAGAAATGACAATGAATACACAAAATGTTTGAGTCATCAAAATGTTTCAAAGCGTTGGTGTCTCCCTCTACAACGCCAGTGAAACTCTAATTGCCCCTGACCTTTTATGGCATTTAAGCCAGTACCAAGTCATCCTTCTTTTGCTATTAATTTTTCAATGAAGTCAGATTGAAGTTCGCATACATAAACAACAATGACGTATTTTCACTTTCGACCGACATTTAATATGTTCAAAAGGTCAATCTGTCTATGTCGTGTATAATCGGCCATTTACACACTTTGTTAGGTGGTTTCGTGTCACATCTGCTTGAGGTACAGTTTGGGTGTTGATGACTCAGTTGAGCCTGGAAACTGTAAGGGACCTGTTTAGGCGCCACAGCTGTTCGAGAAAAAACACGTTGTTCTTTCCCAAGGTTTAAGGCTTTATCACTGTAAGGTCCGCTTGCCTTTTATGTATACTCAAATCCTGTTCAGCATTACGAAAAAAACATGTATCGGTGGAGAACAGAACATTTTAACAGTATATATTAGGGCATTTGAAATGAATAAAATCTGTGAAAGAAAACAGACCTACGTCACTATTGTTCCTGTCTTGTTTCTGTATTGTTTCACCGTAATAAATAAAAACGAAGGATTTAAAAAAAATCACTTCCCTATTGCTCTACCGAGACGGAAAAGTTATTGCCATGTTTCAGCATAGACGGTAGAGATACTGTTTATGATTTCAGCCAACTCAAAACACGAGACTTTGCACCGATAAGGAACAAAGGAATATAGAGGGCGATGCATGAAAAATACACAAAGAGAAAGAAGAAATGTACAGTGGACTTTGACATTTGGTTTAAATTTAGCTTTGTTGTTCGTTAAAAGAATCGGTATTCGAATGGTATGATGACATATAACAACATACAATCCCACAAAATCCTGTTCTAATGTAAATTTCTGTTTGCGTCAAATGGACTCTCTCTCTCTATCTCTCTCTCTCTCTCTCTCTCTCTCTCTCTCTCTCTCTCTCTCTCTCTCTCTCTCTCTCTCTCTCTCTCTCTCTCTCTCTCTCTCTCTATATATATATATATATATATATATAGTCAAAAGTAGTTAAACAGTTTAAATTCACTCGGATGGAAATAAATACAGCAATGATGTAAAGTAACGTCATGCAAGTGCAAGCAATAGATCATTATGGGTTCTCTATGATTGTGTCATATAAATGATGAAGATATGACATCAGCAGGATTAGTTCATAACAATTGATATCCAGCAAAGAAATAACATCATCAAAGTCTCCTAGGTGTTCAACAGTTATTTACCAAGGCGACGGTTTCGGGGATTTGAAAACAATACAGTCAACTGCCTTGGCTCCCCAAGCAGTACTGATCAGGTACCACCACACCTTAAGTTATTCTGAGTCTGATGTTATATATGATGTCTTTTGCTGTTACATTGAATTTTTCAAAAAGTTGAGGATGTCTTGACATAGCTTTATGAAACTGTCTGATAATTTTAGATTGTTGTGCTCCTTAAGACAACATCCTGTTGTACAGGCTTGCAACTCTTGGAAGAAAATCATCTATTAGAAGTGTTGCGCGAGCAATGCGAAGATATTCTGACAATACAGTGCCATAAAAAATATACAAAGGGATGTTACTTTCGCGATCTGGCATTCGCACTATAGAAAACTTGAAATCATCGCGCTTGTCAAAGAGTTTATGGACGAATATTCCATCTACTATACATATGTCCAATTCGAGAAATGTAGCATGTTGTCCATTATGCTCACACTTCAACGTGAGCTCTGCAGGATATATTTGCTCGAATGATCTACAAAACTCTCCACCATCATTTAGAAGACATATGTCATCGATGAATCGTGCGCATCCATGAAATTTTCGAGAACGAGCTATATCGGTATGAATGAGTTTTGACATGAATCTAAACTCATGCCTGTGTAGATATAAATTTGCCCAAAATGGTGCTGGATCAATATACCCATACGAATGCCTGTGTTTTGTAAAAGGAGTAGGTTGCCTATCTGGAAATAGCTTTCAACTATGAGATGTTTCATAGCAGACTTTAGTGATGCCTGAGAAAAACAAAGGCTTTCTTTCTCTTTGCGCCGAAATGCCTTAGAAGAAGAGAAATCAATATATCGTTTAGTTCCACCCTCAAATACAAAGTCAACTACGTTGTACAATTCTTTCAGTAAATCCTTATGTTCAATTTTGGTGTATAGTGGACTGAAATCGAATGTTGAGATGCATTTGGCCTTTTCCCTAGTTTTGATGACGTTCAACTTTTCAATTACTGGGAAAGAATTTTTCACAACCCAGAAAGTTTTGATGTTGCTGTAAAATTTACTTTTTAGATGGAATCTGTGTACTTGTTAAAAAATTAATTTAAAGACACTAGAAACCGCCTTACTGAGTGGTTTAGTGCTGCAAGTGCTTGATGCTACAATAAAGCGAGCTCCGGATGGGTTCTTATGCATCTTGGGCATCCAGTACATTAGTGGTAGTTTTTGTTCTTTCTCTGTTACTTTAAGTCCAAATCTGTCACATACTGCAATTTTGTTCGTGATAACTGATGTGTATATATATATATATATATATATATATATATATATATATATATATATATATATATATATATATATATATATATATATATATATATATATATATATATATACGGTTCCTCCACAAAACGGCCGGGAAACGCAATGTATTTCTATTGTCCTGTTGCGCGTTGCGCTTCCGGTATCCTGTTTATTCGCGTAAAGAGAATATCGCGGCTTGGTCTAACATTAGCATAAGCGATGACACCATTTTTACCTGACATGCAATGAACTAAATGACAATGCGCATGCGTTACATAGGCTGTGTTTCGTATTTACACGTGCTGGTTGCGTTTGACCACGGTCCCTCCACAAAAGTGGAGGGACTGTGGTTTGACTAGGCTACACTTGCAGTCAACACCAATGTAATCATTACGACCATGATTTCATTTCTATTGATGACAAGACATCGATTTCAACACCATCTCAGAGGAACAGAGTGAAGAGGTCTATAGTGTTCTGATTGTATAACTTTACGTATAAAATGAAGTTCACATGCCCCATCCGTGAAAACGAGTGCATAAGTGCACGGAGCCAGCGGTTTTCGAAGACATAGGACATCGAAACAAAAATGACCTTTCTTAAATGTAAAAATTTTCCTATTCGTAGCGGTACTGTTATACAGCTACCGAGAGACCTGTGTGACATGCCTGTATGACACGCCAGAAAAATCGCAATGGGGTTTGAATCAAAACAATATTTTTCACGTAAAATTCCCGCCAATGGATACGTTTGATCACAAAAATTGCGTCGTCAGTTTATTTTGAATGGTGTTAAAAGTACCGAATCAAGAAAATCTACGTATATATACCATGTAGTATGCAAGGCACAGCGATCAAAAAAGATTTCAAAAAATCGAACATCGACTCCGCGAGGGTCGCAAAAACATAATGACGTTCGGCCGAATTTGGGTCATCTGCTTTTCTATCCTTCCTTTATACTTTGATTTGCAGTTATTGAATCGCTAAAATAAGTTGAAATTGCTTTCAATCAGATAAATAGGTCCCAATCGAACTTATTTGACCAGTCATCAAAACGGAAAACCATGAATATTTCGTACGAGGCGCCAAATGTAAAAAAATTAATTTACACAATCAGCCTTATTTTAGAGATAGAACAGCTACTGAGGATATGTATATAGAGAGGAATTTTTATATATATATATATATATATATATATATATATATATATATATATATATATATATATATATATATATATATATATATACACACACAAACACACATATACATTATTTATATATATATACATATATATATACGCATACACATACATATATATATATATATATATATATATATATATATATATATATATATATATATATATATAGACGCATATAGGGTATTCATTTATTCATGTAGAATACATACATACATAAATACATACATACATACATACATACATACATACATACATACATACATACATACATACATACATACATATATTACATAAACACATAGAGCCTGGACTTCGATAAATTTACATTTAGCCTCGTTTTCGACATACAAATGAAAATGAGGTTGAATGTAATTTTTTCAACTGTATTAACGCTTGTCGCGAAAATATTTACATTCAACCTCGCTTTCGACATACAGTTGAAAACGAGGTTGAATGAACATTTTTTCAACTGTAGCTTGTCTCGAAAATATTTACATTCAACCTCGCTTTCGACATAGTTGAAAACGAGGTTGAATGTACATATTTTCAACTGTAAGCTTCTGTCTCGAAAACATTTACATTCAAGCTCGTTTTCACTTTGCATACATACAGCTGTAAAATTTTATATACAGTGTCGTTAACGTTTTCACATAGATGGGATTCGGAAATTTATTTTCACATAGATGGGACTCGGAAATTTATATATATACACCCTCGTTTTCGAAATATGATAGTGACTTCCACACGTTCTGAAGAGAGGTATAGCTGAGAAGTTTTATACAAAGACTCGATGGGAAAATTTTACATACAAACTCGTTCTGAAGACACAGCACGCTGGGAAGTTTTATACACAGACTCGGTGGGTAAATTTTACATACAGCACGCTGGGAAGTTTTATACACAGACTGGGTGGGTAAATTTTACGAACATATATATACACCCTCGTTTTCGAAATACGATAGTGACTTCCAAATGTTCATATAATGTCGGTCGAAAGTGGATTTACATTAAAGACGTTGTGTTAACACTGCTGCACATAGCAGGGCTTGTGTGTTTCACAAGACCAAAGAAATATTCAATTTTTACTACGGCCCTCCTAGTGGTCCAGCCTACAATGCTCCGCGTTCCCAGCGTTGAAGGTGCTGAACTGGAGGCGGTAGGCCTCTCGCGCCGTGCTGGGAAAACACAATTACGCAGGGCCATGGAGCTAAGAAGGTACCATGGCAGGGCTAAGAATGACCCAGGCTAGGTGCAATTATTGTAGCCCATATGCCGTGCGCTGGCTTTTCTGACCTGTTTTCTTTGCAGCGCTGGCCTGTAGCGGCCGGTGCTGCACAGTAACATGTTATAGTCCGTGGGCTAGAGGGGGTCTACGTGCACCCCCTCCACAGGATAACAAACCTGTATTTTTCAGAACCCTTGGGATCCCTAGAATACGAAATGGAATTTTAACAGGAAAAATAAAGGGACGCAATAGCTGTTGTGGTCATGTTTTGAAGGGTACCGCAAAATCACGATTTTCCAAGCCAAATGCATTTTCGTCAAATCTGTCTTCTTTTAAGTCATGTACTGAGCTCATTTTTTAACATAACCTCACTTGTTTGGTATCATTAGAAAGGAAATTTATTCTTCTTAAAGATGACATATTGCATTATGCAATATCTTCTACAGTTTTTGTCAAATATAACCAAAACTTACCCCTTACCCCAAAATTTAACATTGCAAATTACAGTAAAACTCAAATTCTACCAATTTTTTAGCTAGGCATAATAAAATATGCATTGCTTTGTCTGAAATCTGTTTTATTTGATACAAGGACATGTCAAAAATATAAAATAGACTTTTAACAGAAAAAAAATTGGGAATCTACAGCTGTAACAGTCATATTTTGAAGGCTACCGCAAAATAACAGTGTTGCAGATTTGCATGCATTTTTGTTAAAACTGTCTTCCTATAAGTTATCTGCTGAGCTTGTTTTTGAATATAACCTGGTTTGTTAGGTATCATTAGAAAGATAATTTACTAATCTTTAGAATGACATATTGTAACATGCAATATCTTCTCTAGTGTTCATCATATATAACAAAAACTTACCCCATACCCCAAAGTTTACATTGAAAATTTCAGTCACAGCTAAAACCAAATTCTACCATTTTTTTAGCTTGACACAAAAAATCTGGCCGTTTTTGCTATGAAATCTATTTTATTTGGTACAAAAAAATATCAGAAATATGAAATAGACTTTTAACAGAAAATATATTGGGAATCTACAGCTGTAACAGTCATATTTTGAAGGGTACCGCAAAATCACAGTGTCGCTGATTTGCATGTATTTTTGTTTAATTTGTCTTCTTATAAGTTATTTGCTGAGCTTGTTTTTGAATATAACCTGGTTTGTTAGGTATCATTAAAAAGATAATTTACTAATCTTTAGAATTACATATTGCAACATGCAATATCTTCTATAGTTTTCATGAAATATGACCAAAACTTACCCCATATCCC
>LD345027.1:0-18816 GCA_001465055.1 Ptychodera flava
TTAGTCGGTTTATGGTTCTGTGTTTATTCGTGATTTACTTTCATGTACATTCTGCATGTTGAATGTAAAATGGTATTCTACGAAATAGCTTTCGTTATTTATTTTATGTTATTAGCTACAACATTTCTTTAGTAAGACTTTCCCATTTCGTAGGTTTTCTTATGAAGCGAGTGAGAAGGGTTGATTATTTCGCATATGTACCTAAATATGACATGTCCTTGCTGCCCATTTTTATCTACCACACAGTAGGGGGGTGTTGCCTACTTAAGGTAGGGTATGTGTTGAATTCAGGACAATAAATATCTTTGTTGCTGCGCCGGTCAGTATTTCGAGTGGACTGAGTTAATCTGGTTACAGTACGCAATAAAGGGTAAAATTGATATACTAGTCCCTACGTGATCACGCGTCTTGCTGTGGTACATCACGTGAGTGTATAGGTTGGGTCTGCCTGATAAAGTTAAGCAAAAAAAATTTCAATCCCTTGCAAAGCAAAGCAGGCAGTATAACGTGTGACCCTTAAAATTTAATGGAGATGAGTAAACTGATCCACAGACCGTAACATTTATTTTTCTACATTCAAAAACGATTAAGAAGGATGTTAGAATATAGCGTTTATGAAATTTTATCAATAGAGATGTTAAATAGTCTTAGCCTGGCACAGCCTATAAATGTCTTTTAATGATTAACAACTTGTAGCCAGCTTGTTGAAAATAGTCCAGACATACATGCGTCGCTGACACATCTTTTGAATTCTTGAACAGACAGGTATGTAAATTAAACAAGTATAATTAAGATATTATGAATACACAATTACTGTATAAATTACAGTAGTGCAATGAATGGTCAAATATTCCGCCTGGTTTTCGATTGTTTAGTCATAATTTTGACACACTAGCGTAGTTATTGGTGCATGTAAATGTTGTCGTCTTTCCGGGTACGCTTTTTAGTGTTTATTTTCAGAATACAAAATTTCACGCAAAACCACATTAAGTATTCTTTTCTTGTTAAAAGGATGGCAGAGGATGTGACTACGGATCAAGAGGAGGACTTTGGCATGGGAGACGAATGGTGTGACTTATTAGAAACAATCGACGAGAAAGTTACTGAAGGTATTTATTGGACAATACAAACATGATACTGTGTATGTTCTACATGGAAGCATTAACATTGAAGTACAGAAAAGTTCTCTTCTTCCACTGTGAATTAGCAAAACAGACATGTTTCGAACAAATGACTTGTCCTTCATCAGTGTCCACACTTGATCTGACAGAAAGATCCAAATGCAGGCATTTAAACAGCTGGAGGTGTGATCAAACTTGATGGTACAGATATGTTGATGATACCAACACAGCAATAAGGGAGGACAAAGTAAAAGAGTTCCATGATTACATCAATAGTAGAGATAGCTGCATACAATTCACCATGGAGCAACCAGAAGCTGATGGAAGCATCCCTTTCTTGGACACCAAAGTCACCCCATTAATTGACGGGAAGGTGAAGACCACAGTGTACAGGAAGCCAACACATACCGATCTATATCTACAATGGAACAGTAATCATGCAAAGTTGTCAGTACCAAGGTCACTGTTTAACAGGGCAGAAAACGTATGCACAAATCAAGAAAACAGAAGGAAGGAATTTGAACATATAAGCCATGTTTTACAACAATGGTTTTCCGACATGGGCCAGATCAAGGTCAAGTACCATCAAATCGACCAAAGACAAGCAAATGACCATCAACCAGGAACACAGTAGGCCTAACAGCAAAGGTTTCATCGTAATACCATACATCGAAGGCACCAGTGAAAGAATCAGGAATACACTACGAAAAGAGAGGAATACAGACATACTTCAAAAGCAGCAACACACTTCGAGATATCCTGGTCAAACCCAAAGATAAGAATAAGAAAGAGAACATGAAAGACGTCATCTACCAAATAGATTGTGCAACACCGGGGTGCAATGCCTATTACATAGGGGAGACCAGTAGACCTCTTAGGGAACGCTTTGAAGAATACAAGAAAAAAGATCAATCAGCTATCCGACAGCACATTTCAGAAAGTAAAAACAAACCTCCAGAATTGTCTTCTTTGTCAGTCAAAGTCATCGATAAAGAACTACACGTGGACAATAGAAGATTATTAGAGGCCATGTACATTAATGTAAACAATCCACCACTCAACGCCAATGTTGGAAAATATGAGATCCCACCCATCTATGGTGACATCCTGAGAGTCAGTGGACAGTTGAGTGTCCACACTTACCACATTTTCAGTGACAATGAAACGTTTTCACACCTCAAGTTTGTTAACACCTCCAGCTGTTTAAATGCCTGCATTTGGATCTTTCTGTCAGATCAAGTGTGGACACTAATGAAGCGAAACATGTCTGTTCGAAACATGTCTGTTTTGCTAATTGACAGTGGAAGACGAGAACTTTTCTGTACTTCAATACAAACATGGCGACAAATGCATACCGTCATAAAACTTTGGATGACATGTGTAGATGTGTAGGAGGCGCCAAATGTAAAAAAAATAATTTACATACATACGTACATACATACATACATACACACACGCATATATATATATATATATATATATATATATATATATATATATATATATATATATATATATATATATATATATTTACATACATAATCATACGCGTACGCATAGAGTGTATTCATTCAGACATGTACAATACATACATACGTTCATACATACATCATACGTATACACGTACACTCAAAATTTCACACAAACATGCATTAACACACACTCTACACATACATACCACGCGCCAAATGTAAAATTAATAATTTACACAATCAAGCTTTTTTTAGAGATAGAAAAGATGCAGTGTCAACACAATTAACATATTTGACGTCATATTAATTAGCTCTGCCCAACCAAGTCATAGGCCAATCATGAGAGGGTCATTTTCAGTGATTGACTTTGAAAGGGACGCTAGTGACATCATGGTCTCAGTTGGTGACCATTGACATTCAAATGAGCAGTTTTTACAACTCTAGCTCGAAATACTGCTCACGAGGCTAGACGGTAGTGGGGACGCAGGTACGGGGCAAGCGGACGGAAAAGGAATCTAGGCTAAATGCCCCGAGGAAAGTCCAAGACAAAGAATTGCTGTCTTGTTGCACAAATTTGCCTTCATCCATCATAGTGCATGGGTTTATTGCACCAAAATTTCTGAATTAAATTTTTGTCTTTATTCTCTTAACTCTGTAGACCATGAAAGTAGGTTACACAGCCGACTGCAGTGACCTCCAGTGAACGAGCACTGTGTGGTCGACGCCTAGCGCATGTCCTTTCTTCTACCAACAGCCAAGATCAGCGGTGATCTCTCGTGATAGCAATACCACGGTCAAGCGGACGGAAAAGGAATCTAGCCTGCGGGGCATTCGACGCAAGGAGAATGGCGGTACACAGAGCATGGTGCTTGGTTGTGTTTACAAGAATTAGAAATGATCAGATATTCCAATTCACCAGTCAATCAGCGACACTCAGCCGATAGAGTATATGAGATTCATTGAACATGGCATGGGGGTAGAAAGAGATCTCTTGCGACCTCCATGCCGTCTTCAATGAATCTCATATACTCTGTCGGTTAAGCGTCGCTGATTTACTGGTGTTTTGAGTGTCTGATCATTTCTAATTCTCGTAAACACAACTGTTGTATTAGGGACTGGTCAGTGTCTTCGGCCTAGGGGGCGGTGGATTATTTTTTGCCGAAGTCAAAAAGTGGCTGAACCCTCCCCCCCATTCCAACTTTCGAAAACAGGGTGACCCAACATTCCAACTTTCAAAAACAGGGTGACCCCCTGTGTGAAACAAAGGTTAACAAAAGGTGGAATATAAATTGAATAATTCAGTATATATATATATATATATATATATATATATATATATATATATATATATATATATATATATATATATATATATATATATATATATATATATATATAACTTTCGGGGTATATTTTCAACAATCAGTCATTCTGTGTTTTAATGAAATTGGTGTCATGTCAGTTGTAAGATAGGAACTTAAAAGTGTCAATTCTAAAGTCTGAGAACAGTATTTTGAATGAGCTGTATGTATTCCAACTCTCTTTATGCATAAGCAGATGTCCAGAAACTATTGTAAAGAAAATGTGATTGAAATATTCGTGCATGTTGCTTCTTATAGAGAAGACATAAAGTATCAAGAACTTGCCATGCTTTTCATATGAAGGGCATGCTGAAAAATATGTTTGATATTTTAAAGAAATGGGCCCAAGGGCGCGCCGAAAAATTTTAAACATACAGATATCTCAAATATATATCTGTCAAATATATAGAGTTTTGCACTAGGACAGGGCTCTAAAAATATGTCTTGTTATTATTAAAGTAACGCGCCCAAAGGGCGCCCGAAAATGCAACTCAATGCTGAAATTTGAGGCTGGCACAATGCATGTAAGTATGGGCCCTTGTTGAACTTGAAAACCATACTGACCCCCCCCCCCCCTATTGGGCATTTCAAAAACATGGTGCTCCCATCACCAAAGTCAAAAACAGGGTGACCCCCATGAATCCACCGCCCCCTGGCTACGCAACTGACCAGTCCCTTAGCTCCATGCTCGCGTGTACCTTCCATGCTCCTTGTGTCAAATGCCCCGAGTAAAGTCCAAGACCAAGAATTGCTGTCTTTTTTACTCAAATTTACCTTCATCCATCATTGTGCATTGGTTTATTGCACCAAGATTTCAGCATTAAATTTTTGTCTTTATTCTCGTAACTGTGTAGACTGCGAAAGTTCGTTGCACAGCTGACGGACTGCAGCGGTCTCAGTGAACGATCGGTGTATGGTTGACGCCGTTGTATGGTTGACCATTAGCCCTGCGTACAGGTCTGTGTGTTCCCGGCCGTATAACGCCGGGAACACACCCGGGGGAACACACAGACATGGACACAGGGCTAGGCTGCGAGCAGCCCAGATCAGTGGTGATCTCACCTGATTTTTAATTGTTGTGGCTATACCTTACTAGATCAAAATAAACCGGAAACTTTAAATGCACTTGAATAGCACAAGCGCCAGCACTATCCCGGAGCACTATGCGTGTATTTGCTTTCGTCTTGCCGGTACGGGCAGAGTTCAATCATGCTTTCTGAGCACAAGCATCACCAGGTATTACACTTAATCCAAGACGAGTCTGTATGTAAAGGTTTCCCACAGAGTCTGTGTGTAAAACTTCCCAGCTAGCTGTATGTAAAATTTTCCCACCGAGTCTGTGTATAAAACTTCCCAGCTAGCTGTATGTAAAATTTTCCCTTCGAGTCTGTGTGTAAAACTTCCCAGCTAGCTGTATGTAAAATTTTCCCCCCTAGTCTATATATAAAACTTCCCAGCTAGCTGTATGTAAAATTTTCCCATCGAGTCTGTGTATAAAACTTCCCAGCTAGCTGTATGTAAAATTTTCCCATCGAGTCTGTGTATAAAACTTCCCAGCGTGCTGTGTCTTCAGAACGAGTTTGTATGTAAAAATGTAAAATTTTCCCATCGAGTCTGTGTATAAAACTTCCCAGCGTGCTGTGTCTTCAGAACGAGTTTGTATGTAAAACTTTCCCACCGAGTCTGTGTATTAAACTTCCCAGCGTGCTGTGTCTTCAGAACGAGTTTGTATGTAAAATTTTCCCATCGAGTCTGTGTATAAAACTTCTCAGCTATAGCTCTCTTCAGAACGAGTCTGTATGTAAAATTTACCAGCCGAGTCTGTGTATAAAACGTCCCAGCTATAGCTGTGCCCTCAGATCGAGACTGTATGTAAAATTTAGCTGTGTGTAGTTATATCATCAGAACGAGGCCGATATATATAAACTTTTTGCAGCTGTGCTGAGCTGAGTAATTTTCTTATATATAGAACCTCGTTCTGATACAGCGATACTTCATCAGAACGAGGCTGTATATATAAGATTTTGCAGCGCTGTCATGTGTCAGATACTGTAAACGTCAGCAGCTGCCTCGAAAACGAGGCTAAATGTAAAATCTTCGAGCTGTATAAAAGTCCGATGTATGTATGTATGTATGTATGTATGTATGTATGTATGTATGTATGTATGTATGTATGTATGTATGTATGTATACATGTATGTATGTATGTATGTTTGTATGTATGTATGTATTCTACATGTATGAATGAATACGCTGTATGCGTGCGCGTATTTTTTTCTATATATATGTGTGGGGCAATGTATCTGTATGTGTGTGTATACACACGCATATATATATATATATATATATATATATATATATATATATATATATATATATATATATATATATATATATATTTCCTCTCTATATATATACATTTTCCATCATTTCTATCTCTAAAAAAACTTGATTGTGTAAATTATTTTTTTTACATTTGGCGCTTGGTAACATGTGAGTGCTGCAAGTTACATCATAGCAGTATCTTCCCATCTATATTCACCAAGAATTCCCTCTCTGCGAAAATTAATGTTAAACGATGCTATTATCTATGACACAATACCTTTCATTTCAAAATAGTGATATTTCAGAAATTTCTTAGAACTTTGAATTTACTGAATGATCACCGATAACAAAAGGCCACAAGGGGAGACATATCAAAGTGCAATTTAACGGAAGTGGGATTTAAGATTTTTAATGTTTTTTTGTGGAAAGCAAAATGCCATGTAATGTAGCTAAAAACACATTTAGTGTATTGGCCTAAATTTGTTATTAGAGGAAGAACGCCTAAATTTGTATCGATATTTGAAATGCAAACTAGCCTATATCCCTACGTGAAGGTTTTAGCGAAAATATAATTTTACAATTTTCACAAAAAACAAGACCGTGTGACCGTAAGTTGTCCGACAGAGTTTGGGATGATTCCAAACAGACAGCAGAGCAGCTAAGTATTTTAAAACTGAGAGAATATGAGTATCTGTAACTTAGGTGCACTTATCAGCAGGTATTACTTGACATCGGAACGTTAGCTGTAGTGAGTACCTGCCTTGTCCAATCGCATGACTAAATTACTAAATGACATCATCTCTTTGCTCTTTAGGACGTAAAATGATAAGTAGGTCAAAATATGCTCATTGCGGATAAATTCATTATCCCAGTTCGAATAAGAAATACTTACCATAATGAAATGATAAATATTTATATAACAAATAATAGTAATCTTATATTTTTCTTTATGCACTCATTGTAATGTACAGTATCCATTATCTCTACGTGTTCATTTACTCAAAATTTTCTTGTGATGTCCTTAATTTTTAATTTCTTTCAAATGTATGACTTCCCGTACGTGTCAGGTATTAGTTAGTACAGTACGGCAACACAAGTTAAATTTAAAACAAAACTGATTGAAATAGCAATGCAGATGCTGTCACTGTTCTTCAGGTAAGTGTTTATAACTTATTGCCTTCTGCAATAATGACGAATTCAAATTGAACATCGATATATGATAGAACGTAGTAAGGAGACACATGATGTACATTCTAGTTAAATCGATTTTGTTCTCAGGAAATTAATTTGCTTCCTCTTGATTTTCGTATAAACAGAGGAATTTCCCCGACTGAAGCGACTTTGTGGCCAATTCATCGACAATGACACTCTTGAAAAACTTGGAACAACCCTCGAACTTCTTCAGGAACTGGAACAAAGAAAATTAATAAGTTTAGACGATCATGGAAAGTTGAAGGATCTTTTGACACTAGCAAAACGATCTGATTTGGCCTTACTGGTCCAATCATGGAAAGGTAAGAGTGTACCACTAAAACATTTAAATGTGTCAATTCTTCTGTATTGTAGAAATGATTTATTAGTTGCAGAATGATGCCAAATTCATGAAAATAGAAGGCATGGGGATCTTAATGTTTCGTTAACAGGAACTTTTGATGAACTTACCGTTATTTTTGTGTGTTTGTGATAGTGGTATTGACATTATGTAACATTTTCCAAAGCGTCATTTTAACATCAGTGGCCCAGATTGAGAGAAAAAACTGGCTTATGGCCTGAATGCTGTACGGGTTGCACTATGTCGGACCCTTTCCGGTTTTCAGCTGACACGCTCAAAGAATTGTTATCGTTATGATCACTATTTTGTAAAGAGGTCAAGTACACGTACATGAGGGTAGTGTGGCATGCTGTACGTTACATACGTTCGGACTCATTAGCCCTGCTGGCAGTCGATCGTGAAACTATATTAGCCTTGTCACAAAACCTGATGAAAAGGCACTCAGTTGTTCTTGTTGATTTCACAAGATCCACACATAGTTGCATGTATTGGTAGTCAAATGTTGACCATTTGAGCCACAATAGCATGTTTAAAGTATGTTTAAAAAGGCAAAGTCACTTTATATGCGGTTTCTTGTTCTATTCCCGAAATCCTAACGCACTGTTTGGTCAGTTGGTGTTTGACTGGTCAGCACAGTCTGTATGAGAATGTGCGTAAGGGAGCCGCCATTATTTATGGCCTGTGGGGGTCGGAGGAATGTGACGGAGTCACTAAAAATTGAAAACTTCAAGAAGGGTTGCTCAAAATGTGGAGAGGAAGAAGGGGGTTACTCAATTTCTGGTGCAAAATACATTAACACACCTTTCAAATTACATCATTGCACACATCAATTTCCCAAACTTTTCGATGCGAAAGGGGACACACCCTCCCATGTTCTCCCCGTTGAGGTGTTCTCACAGTTTTACTAATAAAAATCAAATTGAAAACATCTCTCAGATTGCACAAGACTGCACCACTGCACATATCAATTTTCAAAATTTTCCATGCAAGATAGGGGACACCCTCCCTGACACGCTCCCCTCAGCCTCTCGCGTGTTCTCGCCCTGTACTTTCAAATTCTGCCAAGTCAGATATCCAAGTGAAAACCCAGTCATGATACCCATCAACATTAAAGAAAATTATATGGTTGGATACTGGTTATAGCGGGAGTTTTAATATCTGTATTTTGCTATTACTGTGAATTTCATTTTGTTGGTTTCACTTTTTTCAACCGTCATGAGATAACCGATAATAATCTAGCAGGATACATCACGATTTGAAAGGTTTTTACTGTTGCTGTAATTTTGTAAATTTTACAAATATATGTATTGGTATTTAACTCTTCTAAGTTGGGGGTCAGTCAAAATTTCTGAGTTAGAGAGGGGGTTACTCAAATTCATCATGGTTGGCAGAGGGGATACTCTAAATTTCGGAATTTCCGATGAAATTTCTCCGACCCCCAGGCCGTAAATAATGACGGCTCCCTAATGTCCAATGTTAATGTGAACGACTGAATTTGCATCCAGATCTTAGTCCATCTGTCAACACGTACATTACACACTGTACACAGTGCTTTGTGTTTGTAAGGCAGATACTTGGTATTCCAGCATGCGCCAGAGAGAAGGAGAAAAACGAGCTTGTTTTCCAGACACGCAAGGCTGCGTTCACAAAAAAAAACATTTTGGGGGCTGAAAGAATTCAGGGGGTCGAAAATTTTGGTAGTAGTAGAGGAGGAGGAGGATTGACAGTTTTCCTCTGCCTATAGGGGACAAGAACATTTTTAAGTTCCCTTTTTACGATTCCAAACTTTGAAAGGTAATTCAATGAAAATTGAATAACATTTTAATGTCATCAAATTGCTCCAATTTTAGTAATAATGAAACAAGATCCAGGACCATTTTGTCGCATTTCATTACTTTTGTCTCGAAAACATCTAAAAATGTATGACTTTTTGTAAAAAAAAACGGAAAAGTACGCCTAGTATCGGGGGAGAAGCTGCAACTGTTGATAATTTTTTCAATATTTCTATGCAGTATATCAAATATTGTTTCTTGCTGTCTCCCTAGAGCATGCTTAAACTCACAGTATTCAGTTTGTCGACAAAAGCCTGCATATATGAATATAGGGTGATAATTGAATAAGAGTCCAGACTGAAAAGTCATTTGAGAATATTACAAATGCGGGGTAAATATACACAGGTTGTGTTAGCAAGCTGAATATTGGACAGTTCAACATGCTTTAGTTGAAGAATGCAGTTGTATAAACTGAACAAAATTGTTGTCAAAATCATCAAAGTTAATATAGCTACTGCCCTGCTACTGTCTACGGAGAGTGGTAGTGAAACAGACAGCTTTGGCTATGAAGAAGCTGAAGAAAATTTCGGGTCATGTGACGCTTATGAAAGAGAAACAAACTTATACACAAGATCAGGCCAGAAAGCAAGACATGGAAGACCAGGAGACTTGAACGTTATCAGGGATTTTTGGATTCCGGCATATGCTTGATTTTCTAAATTTTGTTCTGTGGCCCCCTTTGCGAAAAATTGCAATCTCTGTTTTGTCTACATTTACCTTCATATTCCACTCAGCGCAAAACTTAAAAAGGATGTCTATTAAATACTGTAAATTTCTGACAGAGTCAGCAAAGATGATCACATCGTCAGCATACAATAAACAGAAAAGATCATACATGTATTGTGTCAACTGTACACCCATTTGTTCGGATGACATTAACATTAGATTCAATTCCTCAATGAAGAAACTAAATAACACATGACTAAGAATATGACCTTGCCCGACACTGCCTTGGCAATCAAAATATTCGGACATTATATAATAGAGCGGATAAGTGAGAAAATATTTCAAATTGTGATACAAGCATGAAAATTGGCATGTAGGCACATTTTAGTTCACCTTTTAAGAAAAAAACGCTAACCACGAAAAAATCCAATATGGCGGCCATTTTTCAAGATGGCCGCCAAATCGACTTCCGGGTAAATTAAATCATTGATAATTTGGGACATTATCATCTGAATTTAACAATTTTGGTGGCCATACCTATGTTTTCAACTGTGTTGAGTCTATTTCTGGTGTTAATTTTATGATATTGTCCACTCTCGGGTCAGAAAATTGCTCTACGAGTGAAAAAATATATTTAATGTATTAAAAAAACTAAAATAAAAAATTGTAATAAACGATCTTCACTTCCCAACCACTTTTTGCTATTTTTGAGCAATGGGAGAAAATGTAAAATGCTAATTAACCAGCCGTATTATCCGTTAGTTAGTCGCATTTCAGTTGACAGGATCAGAGCCTGCCTGGGAGAGCTGAACAAATAATTAAAGGGCTACCTTTGTCGATGATACGACATAGTGAGTGGATCAGTGTTGTTTTTATGAATCGATATTGCTTTGACCCTGGTCATGTGATCTGGACCCTAAGAAAAACATTTAATGTTTGTGTGATTCGTTTTAATGGTGTTTTAGGACCAAATTGGGGTCCCTTTATCAGTCGCTCGAATGGTTTTGTATTCCCACTAGTTTAGTTTGATATTAGCCATTGTTTATCAAAAAGGTTTGCTAGAATATTTATGTTTTGGTCTGGCTGTTGCGTTGTTTGTTGCTCAGACAATTCGTTTAAATTGTGCTCGTGCTTCGTTTTTCTTGGAAATAAATGTATTTTATGTTTTTATTCCGTTTCTATGCTATGATATTTTTTTTCAGGAAATTTTTAAATACTGCCAGTATTTGATCGCCATAATTGTTTTCAGTTTCCTATTAAATATTGTTTGATTAGGATGGTTTTGATGAATGGAATAAAGGTCGCTGTGTGGATAGGTTTTGTTGTTACGACATTATTCTTATCTTTGTCAGTGAGGTAAAGCTGACGTTTGTTAACTTCTTTTCTGATACAAAATATTTCTGTTTTTCTGTAATCTCGTTGTTGAAGTTATCGTGTGAAGAAAATGATCCCTTTTATGAAGACCACAGTGCTGCTGCATGTGTGAGCATATCTAAAGAATTCGTCTTCAACAATCCTTTGAAATGTTGTTTGGGTGGCAGGAACTTCTTAACAAGTATTGGAACGTGCCAGTCGGTTGTGTGTTGGTTTTAGAATGGAGCCGTTCCGCCTCCATATATATGTTTTTAGTATTATCCATTGAATTCAAATATATTGCGTTTAAGAATAATCGAAAGTTGGGCTTTCATGTAGTTTTTTGTGTCTTTTTGACATCGTTTGTGTTGGGTGGAGCTATTTTAGACCCATCGCCACGATCACTGCGCTTATAGCGTCCTTTTGTGGCGTGTTTGTGTGCATTGATACCACCGTGACGTCTAATATTATAAAAATAGGGATTGCAGGTATTTTTTTTATTCCAGCCTTTTGTGCCCTTGATATTTGTCGATTGTCTTTGGACTATTGTTTTTATGAAATAGTCTAGAAATTCTGAGATTTGGGGGTTTTTTTGGGCTTGAAACAGCAATTCATATTGAGGCATCATATAAAGATTGTTCCTTCCGGTTGGGTTTATGTATATTGGTAGAAGATACCATCATGGTGTGCATATTTTTTTTTCTGATGTGGGTTTCAAAACGAATTTCTGCTATATAATGATCTTAGTTACTTCCAGCTAGCTGTCCTGTTTCGGGTTATCCATTGTCAGAAGTGGCCACATGGACTTATCTATGAAAAGATACCTGGTTGGTTGACTCTCATGATATAACACAATCTCATGATGCGCATTCATATGTTAATATCTCGTACGAGATTTTTCCATATGGGTATTTTGGAGTGGGAATATATTTCAAGCCTCTGCTTAATGTTTTGATTAAAAATTTGTTAACATTTCGTTTGAAAGTTTTTTTGATATATCTGAGGTTGTTTCTCAGTTCTTGTTTTTGTTTAACCTTCCATTTTAAGGGCTTTGTGTCTTATTTTTGCATAACGAATTTATTGCTTTCTTTGTTTGAGAAGCCTTTTTTATTTGTTGAATTTTTTTGTTTGTGGTTATGTCTTAGTTTGTGCGGTGCCGGACACGTGGTTTAGTGCGACGGTAGCTTGCTTTATGGAGGATGTGGTGACCTATATGAAGGCCGGTTGGGTTTTTTTTGACAGGAGAGAAGATTATTTTTCTTGCCTTTGAAAGCTAGCTTATAAGCTTTTTTGCAGATTCCATGCATTTTGTTGAAAAGCTTTTCGTTTTTCGCCTGGTTTTGCTGTTAGGTCAATGCTTTCGCTATACCTCATCGGCAAAAAAGAGTAATGACGTAACAGCAAAAGGTTTCTACACAACAACCGAAAACGCATCCTAATCAAACAATGTTTGATAAGAAACTGGAAAATAGGGCAATCAAACACTGGGCCAGATTTTCCAGGAAAAACCTATTACAGCATGCAAAAGGAATAAAAACATAAAAGACATCATCGTTCGAGCAAAAAGCAAACGCGAGGACAGTTTAAACGAAATGTCTGAGCAACAAACTACACAACAATCAGACCACAATATAACCTTTCTGGCAACTCTCCTTGATGAGCAATGGCTACCATCAAACTGAACATGTGGGGATATAAAAACCATTCGAGCGACCGATGAAGGGACCTCACTTTGGTCCTGAAACACCATCTAGACGAATCACACAAACATAAAATCGTTTGCCCGGGGAACAAGATCACATGGCGAGGGTCAAAGCACAATCGATTCACTGGTTTCTTACCATGTTCAACGTTGTCATGAAACCCCACATTGGTTTGCTCTCATACCATATCACTAAGAAGGGTAGGAACTATGTGTGTTGCCAATTCATTTCGTGTTCCATACTGTATCTGCTTTCCAAGGGAAGGGAAATAAATCTGCATGGTACTCATGGAATGTCTTTAAGGATATCTCTGACACCTGTCGAAAATTCACCCAGCACCCGGCATCAGCCATTGATGAGGCTCTTGCAGTTTTAGAAAAGTTTCTTGAATACATGTATGATAGAACGAGTACAGCTATACATATGAATGATGCAAGATTGGACCTATTTGCAAGCAGCAAAGATCACAAAATTTAATTTCTACGATTCACTTGACACTCATACAACTTGCCAAATGCGGATGCACATCAGGCAGGTCATATATGGGGACAGGAAATTTATAATTCGCCAAGTAGACCTATACACCAAGAGAATGGGATAGGAATAACAAGGTGACACTTAGCGCATCCATATCCTGTTGCCGAAAGTTGTCAAGAGTTGAAAAATGTGGCTGTATAATAGAGAATGTTCCGTTATGTGTGGGTGTTATGACAGTGGTCTGATTTGCACAGTACCATGCTTTGAAGTTGTTCTGCCTAAACTAATATCAAGTTATTGTTGACAAGATAAAGTTTTAGTATCTGGTCTGAAAAAGTGCACAACAGTTTTTAAAAGTTGGCTATGAGTCCATGAGTGCTGGTTAAATAGTAACATTTTATATGTTTTCCATTTTCGAGATGAACAGAATAACAAAATATACCTTTAAAACCTGAAAGAACAGTCTCAAGCACATACAAACATGCAATTTGACATAAAATTCACTTAAATCGGTGGTGAATTGTGCATTTTATGCCCTAAATTATGGCATATGGATTTGCTTAGAAGCTCTATTTGAAGATAGCCACCATATAGCCATCATCTTAGATAAACAAAATCACAAAACAAGCCTTTTCAACCTGCAAAAACAGTCTCGGGCATAAACAAAACATAAGGTTTCACACAAAAACCAATTAAATGGAAATGAATTGTGATTTGTATGTCATAAATATAGTATATAGATTGGCATGGAAGCCCACTATCGCCATGCAGCTGCCATCTTGGAAGACAAAATCAGAAAAATATACATTTAAAACATGCTATAGTAGTCTCAGGAACATAAAACATACACTTTTACACGCAAAAAACATTTAAATGAATAATAAATTGTGCTTTTTACGCCTTAGAAAATAGTATATGGATTTGCATGGGCGCCATATTGGAAAATGGCCGCCATTACGGCCGCCATCTTGGATCGACATAATTACAAAATATGCCTTAAGACCTGCAAAACCAACCTCAGGCACATAAAATATACAATTTGACACAGCATCGTTCATAAATTCTGCTTTTTATACCTTAAAATATTTGCATGGCAGCCATATCCGAAAATGGCTGCCATACGGCCGCCATCTTTGATTTTCTTGTGGCTAGCGTTGTTTTTTTACTAAGTGATACACCATTGATGGTTGTGCAAAGTTTCATGCTTGTGTCATAAAATGAAATATTTTGCCAAAATACTACACTTATCTGCTCTGCATATTATCTCTGACTCGCATGAACATAAGTTTATGCAAAAGATGAGTATGATTGACCCTGTCAAAGGCTCTAGAAAAAACTACAAGAAAACAATAATTTTTCCCCTTTTAATCCTTCGATACTTTTGAATTACAGCATGAAGGACAAAAATATTTTTAATGGTTATGTGATTTTCCTGAACTCAGCTGGGCAGTCAGAAAAAATATTGATTTTGTCTGACCAGTTTGTTAGTCTCTCATTCAAAATTGATGAAAATATCTTCCCCAATGCACTCAAGAGCGATATACCCCTATAGTTATTTACATCACTCTTATCACCTTTTTTGAAGAGAGGAATTACCATAGCTACCGTCCATTCTGAAGGAAAGATTCCAGAAGTAAAAATACAATTAAATACCTACACAAGCAAATGCAGAATTACATCAGAGGCGTATTTGTAAAATTCGTTGGGTAGACCGTCAGGACCCGGCGTTTTGCCTGATTTTAACTTTTCTAAACACTTTAACACCTCACGCTCCGTAATGTGAGCACTCAGCATATTACCCAATTATACATCATCATCATCATTATCATCATCATCATCATCACAATTATATGACTGGTTTTGTCTTACAAACTGGTTAACAGCTTCTTCTATTGTTCACATAACTTCCAAATCACCAGAATCTGCGTCACAACACTCCCTATACAGATAACTAAATAGTCATACCATTAATCAATACTGATATCATTGGCGGAAAAAACCTTACTTTTGAAATTCATCACAGATTTTAAAATTGACCAAAATTCACCAGTATTACTCGTAGCACCTTCCTGAAAACGTTTTCTGACAGTATCTTGGAATTTTATTTTTGAGTTTTTGCACGTTAATTTGAAGTGCTTTTTGGCATTTTTGTAGTCATTTAAGTCACCAATGGAGCAATGTCTTCTAAAACTCTAAAGTTAATCATATGCACAATGCTTAGCATTTTGACACGCCGTACCGAACCAAGATGGCTGGCGAGTCTACATTGCAAACGTTCCGTTGTGAGTACTGATGACGACTATCAACACCTGTTGTCTTGGGTGCTTCGTTGAGTTTAGAAATAGCAAGTGAAGTGTTTGAATGGTGTTTTGTTGAAAGTCTTGCAGCCTATGTGTCACAGGAAGAGAAAAGAGATTTTCCCTGAAAGAGTTTTTACAAGTCTCAGACATATGAAAGCGGACATAGTTGAAGACAACGTTATCAGTACTTTTCTTGGCGCGTTTGTTCACAACTTTTAAACAGTGCATGTCAAAGTACGTCGTGGAATGATGTGAGTCGATTCGTGACATAATCTTAAAATTATTTACATCCTCAAATAGCTGTGAAAACAGCAAGATGTAATCGACAACACTACAGCCATTTGGAGTCACACATGTAACATTACCCTGTTTGTCATTGGCTGTTCGACCGTTAAAGGGTATAGCTCCCCTAGAATGTTTGTTTATTTCTTGTCAATAAATAATAATACTATTTCGAAGCTAAATAGTTGTGTTTTTTCCTTTTCCCGTTCATAAATAATTGAGAGAATGACAAATGTTCATGGTTTGACTACAAACCTCTGTAAGGAACTCGTCCATTTCTGTAACGTCATAAGTGGCAGCTATACAAACTCAAATTCTGTCTATAATTTGGAAAGTGACAATCAATCACTCCTGCAAAAGAAAGTTGTTTGGAATGATTGATTTAGAGGGTAGCCAGTGATGAAGAGTCTAGTGTTACTGTTGAAAATGACTACATCAAAAATATTGTGAGCGTAGATTTTGTGCCTCAGTTCACTCAGCGTGAAATGTCTCCCTAAACCAGTCGGCCGCTATATAGTCAAGTATGTCAATGCAAACAGGAAATCTAGAAAATTTTCGATCTAAATGCCCTGTTCTTTACAAAAGTTATTAGAGCAGAATAATATTATATAGGGCTCAGCCCTTAGTGTCGCGCCAGGAGTTATTAATGTTATTTGTACAGATTCATTATAGTAAAGGATAAAATAATTGTTACTTGCTATATACGTTTGTACGACAACTATGCCAGGTTTACCCTCTGATGAAAACAGTTCATGTACACGATACCCTGCACGATCTTGTGTTTAATGTGTAAAACTGTAGGACATAATAATTGGAAATTTTTACCATGATAACTACCTATTGTGTTTAAAAAGGGACGTATTGTGCCATCATTATCGTTGCAATAGAAACTGCACTGCTCATTTACTTCCACTTGCAAGCTGAAAACTATAGCGTTCAGTCTAAAACTGGCAAATTTTGCATCTAGTTATTGACACAGACGGCGCTTTCCAAAATTCCATCCCAGCATTCTTTGCGCATGTCCTCGTTTATATGCACGACAGTTATCTGTCTTTTCCTATTTTTAGGCTTGATAGTAACGATATTTTGTATCAGTGACATGGTGGATAATAATACTTACTTGCTATATAAAAGATATATATTTTATTAATGGCGTGTTATAAAATAACACGTTACACGTTTCATAATTGTTTATTTACGAGCACTCAAAAAAACATGGCGGCGCCCATGAAAGTCGGGTACACTTCCGGTTACTCGCATAGTATATTATGGCAGGGAGGGCGCTGTTTCCCAGTAGCAACATGTTCATTACATCGACTCTTCAAAAATCCCAGAATTTCACGTCAAAACTTCACCTTATGGTCTATGGAACTTCAATGCTGTAAGATGAGCTACTTTGGACAAGGTTCGGTTGGGTTATGGACGGATGACGGTAAATGAAAGCAGAGAAAAAGGCGGAAAACGTCCAGGTAAAAGTTCAAGTGAAATGGGCAACGTGGAAGGTGAGAACAATGAGATTCTACAGCTATTACGTAAGCTGGAGACTGGCCAACGTGGTCTTGAAAGCAAAGTTGACAAACTCCGAAATGAACTGACGGAGTCAATGGAGAAACAGATGAAAAACTTAAGGGATGAATTTGTGCTGGAAATAGGTAGACTAGATGCCAATTTGAAATATCTGTGTTGGAGACAAGGGTACTAAACCGAGATGATATTCCATCTGTAAGTACCAACCCTCTGAATAATGATGAGCTGTGCATAATTGTGTCAAATATTAATGAAACGGAAGAAGAAAACTTACAGCTCAAAATATCAGACATCATTGACAAGCTTAGTGAACCCGCAAAACACGTACAGATTGTAAAAGCGATACGTTTACGTTCACGACGCCAAGGAACACCGGGGCTGATTAAGTTTGCAGTAGAAAATGTAGGGCAGAAGATACAAGTTCTAAGAGCTAAACAAATGCTGAGAAATACTGATGACTACAAAAGAGTATTCATGCGAGCCAGTAAGCCCATACAGACCGTATGCTAAAGCTGAACGCACGCACTTTATTAAATGAGCTACCAAATGAAGGTGATTTCCGCATAACGGGCAGCGGTCACATTGTAAGAAAGTCCCCGAGAGAATCCTCGCGATCAGCCGAAAATTTTGTTCATGAAGATAGCCGTGAATAGGTATTAACCCAAGCCCAACGGATTCCCGTTTCGAATTCATATTTGAAAATAGCTGCAAAATTGTGGCGCTAAGGTGAGGCGATCGGTGATTTTTTGCTCACGTGTGAACACGTGAGCATATGTCGCAGCGATGTCTGTCTGTCTGTCTGTCTGTCTGTCTGTCCGTCTGTCTGTCTGTCTGTCTGTCTGTCT
>LD345027.1:21856-38574 GCA_001465055.1 Ptychodera flava
GATCATAACACTTAAAATGTAGCAAAGCATGTAGCAAAGGTTCAAACTTGCACATAAATGCAATATATAATGAAACACGTGAGCATTTTCAGTTCATATCTGGTTGGTTTTTGCTACTTCGCTCACCAGTAGCGATACAATGCCAATGGCCCTGGGGAGTATAAAATAAGAGTGGATAGAGGGACTGTGGTTAGTGGGGTATAGTGTTTAGTCTTCAGTAGTGGTAAATCGGTACCACCAAATGCAGTAAATATGTAGCATTTCCTATCAACGCGCCTAGTCCAGTGGGATGCGCTTGTTTTATACTCCCCAGAGCCATCGGCATTGTACTGGTGAGCGAAGTCGCAAAAACCAAAAATCACCGACCGCCTCACCGTACCGCTACAATTTTGCAGCTAATTTGAAAATAGCCCATCTGAATGTCAGTGGGTGGACTGATGCGAACTCTGGTCTTAGGTCTGCAATTGTTAAAGCGTACAAGCCTGACATCTTCAGTGTAAATGAAACTCCCTTATCAGCTAATAATACCATACAAGTTGATTGCTATCGTTGGTTCGGGAATAACAGAAGACAAACTCATGTCAATTCTACAAGAACTTTTGGGGGTGTCGGTTTTCTCATCAATAACACGCTTGAACATGACTTTTTTATCTCTGTCGTGAGTTGTGATTGTGATGGAATTCTTGGCTGGAAATGTTTACATAGAGTATCAGATTTTACATTTGTGGTTTTCACATGTTATTTGTTTCCTGAAAATTCACCTCGGGGAAGAGACGCCACAGGTTTTGTGTCACCTACTGAATAAGTTGTACGTTCTAGATGATGTTGACTCTGTAATAATATGTGGTGATTTCAATGCACATATTGGCGCATTACATGACTCAATAAACGGTGTCGATGAGAATATTCCAACTAAACAGGTGATATAGACAGATATGCAAATCAACATGGTCACTCTTTTGTTGAATTTCTGAATGACGCCAAGTTGCATGTAATGAACGGTCGATATTCAAATGAGCATAGTGATTTCACCTCCGTGTCTGCTCGCGGCAAAGCTGTAGTTGATTATATTGCTATGCCACATGATTCAGTTAGTCTCTGCACAGAGTTTGAAGTCCAGAAAATGTCAGATTTTGCAGAGAAACATAATTTACTTCACTATCTTCATAAGCGCTGTAAAATACAAGACCATTCTCTACTGGGTTTTAAGTTTTTGGCCAGGCCAGCTATAAATGTTTGTACAGTTGAGCCTACTAATCGAACTGAAGGCGAATCTCTGTACAGAAAGTACAGGTTAGATTCTATTCCTATTGATTTTATGCAATCGGAGACTACTAAAAGAGCGCTTTTGATTTTGATAGATCAGATAGAAAACAATGCTGAAAGTCAAACCAATATTGATGCTATGTATGCTAGTCTCTGTGATTGCATATTAACTAATATATGGACGAATCTATTCCGTACTTTGATTGTGCAAAACAAACCAGAAAGCGTTTTAAGTCTAACAAGCCTTTTTTGAATGACGAGTTAAGGTCTCTGTGGCAGGATATGAGAAGCAAAGAGATAGTTTTTGAAATGTAACAAATCTGATACGGGTTATCATTTGTTAAGAACACACTTTAAAAACGCCCAGCATTTTTTGACAAACGTTTACGTTTCCATGAACGAAACTTCATGAAAGGTTTTCAGTTAGAAATTTAGAGTATTTATACAGATAATCCAAGAAAATTTTGGGATCAAGTGAGATGTATTCGTCCTGGTAAGAAGAACAGAAAAAATATTCCAATGGAAGTGTACAAAGAGAAGAATGATATTATTTCTGATTCCAAGTTGGTCTTGAATACCTGGCAACAGGATTTTTCTTCTTTACACAATGGAAACAGAAATGACCAAGGTCGATTTGATGATCACTTTTATAGGACTGTTGTACATCATAAGACTGTCCTGGAAAATGGTTTTTCAGACCCCATGTTTGAAGAAAACCAAGAGATTAACAGGAATTTTACTTTTTTGGAAGTGAAAAATGTTGTCCTGAAAGGTAACAACAAAAAAGCTCCCGGTATTGAAAAAATACCATATGAGGTATTAAGACAAGACAATGTCATTGAAGTATTAGTACACCTTTTTCAATTGTGCTTTGACTCCGGTATGATACCTAGTATATGGAGAAAGAGTATTATTTTACCTATTTTGAAATGTAAAACCAATTATAGGGGTATGAGCTTATTATCGGTTATCTCAAAAATATATAGTGCTGTACTAAATAATAGGCTGATCTCTTTCCTTGATAATAACAATCTGTTAGTGGATGAACAGAATAGTTTCCGCAAGGACAGATCTTGTGAAGATCATGTTTTTACTTTGACTTCAATTATCAGAAATAGACTGAATAATAATCTCCCGACTTTTGTAACTTTCATAGACATACAAAAAGCATTCGATTTTGTTGACAGAAAGTTACTTCTTTACAAACTCTTAATCAACAATGTTGACGGAAAGATGTACAACTCGATTTCTGCAATGTACTCAAATACTTTAGCAAGAGTGAAAGTGAACAATTCTTACTCTGGCTGGTTTAATACAGAAACCGGAGTCAGACAAGGTGACAACTTATCGCCAACATTATTTGCATTGTTTATTAATGATATGGTGAAGGGTTTAAAAGATCTCAAAAGAAGCACACAGATAGGTGACGATAATGTGTCAATCCTACTATACGCCGATGACATTACAATCATTTCAGATAATGAAGAAAATATGCAACATCTGTTAGATTTCATTACTGAGTGGTGTAAAAGTGGAGACTTTTGATAAAGATCAAGAAAACTCATGTTGTGCATTTTCGGAAAAGATTGGCCGAGAGAATCGTTTTCAAATTTCATCTCTTCGGAGCACAGCTAGATTATATTGACAACTCTAAATATCTTGGTGTTATCTTTTATGAGTTTCTTTATTTCAAAGCAATGTCAGAGTCGTTATCAGAATCTGCTAATAGAGCTCTTGGTTACATTTGTTTGAAAGTTAAAGTCATAAAAAACACGGGATTCAAAACACTTACAAAACTCTTAGTGGTTCCGATAATGGATTACTGCTCAGGTGTTTGGGGCTTTAACAATGACAAACATTGTAACAAAGTACAAATCAGAGTACTGCGATTTTTCTCGGTGTACATAGATTTGCACCAACTGCAGCTGTGATTGGAGACACTGGTTGGGTTTCTCCGAAAACTGGGCATTACGTAAATATGGCTAGACTTTGAAATAGATTTGTAAAAATGGATGACAATAGATTATGTAAGTGTGTTTTCATGTGGGACAACTCGTTATGTGTAAATAATTGGAGTTTCAAAATGAATGAAATTTTTTATTCTGTAGATATTGATGTTCTAGACAATGGAGGTCTTTGTGATATTCGTAATTTAAAAGAGAAACTTGTTGTTGATGCAGCAGACTCGTGGTCAAACAATATAAGTAATATACCATAATTACGTACCTACAGACAATTCAAATCACTTTACAGAAGGGAGTCATATTTGTCATGTAACTTGGATCGTCGTACACGTTCTTTCTTGGATCAATTTAGATTTGAAATTTTACCACTACTGGTAGAGACAGGAAGATTCAGAGGGGAAGCTTTACATGACAGAATGTGTATGTTTTGAGAACAAAATGCTATTGAAGATGAAATTTATTTTCTCACACATTGTTCTTTATACAGTGAATATCGTGAGAATTTATTTGTTATTGCTAGAACTCATATCGATGGCTTTCAAGATCTTACTGATACACAGAAACTGGAACACTTAATTAAAAACATTAGTAGAAGCACGGCGAAATTTATCGCTATGTCTTATGGGAAAAGACAATCCATATTATACGAAAAGCGATAAGAATTAACCTTTGTTATTGACCTTTTTCCCACTATAATAATATAAGACAAAAAGTGTTTGTAATATTTTCTTTTCTCACGTATTTGGGCACAGTCCCTCATATGTAATTGTACCACTTTCTAAAAGTGACTAACAAGCCCGTCGAGGCTTGGTGTAATGTCACTTGTTACTATAATAAATATCTATTTATCTATCTATCTATGAATCTTCGCATGCAAAGTCAGTAAGCCTGCTGGTGCGACTATTAATTTTATCAGGCCCCACTGCCTGTGGAATTGATCCTGTGCATCACTGGAGTATCTAAAACACCTGAGATGCCAAGCTGACCCCGGTCGCTTTGCTTTTTTGTCTCGGCCTGTGCAGTTACAGCTGGCCAAAGCCATCGCGTTGAACCCCGCCCCTTATCGAAACATGAGCTTACCAGAGGCCATTGCTTCAATGTCACCTAACCACAAACATGAGAGTCGATTGATTTTATCCAAATTCCTTCAGTTTATTCTGTTTTGATATTTATATACCCATAAACTTGGGGTTGGTCTAGTTAGACAAAGACATACGGAAATATTTGGAGCAAATATGGCCGTCAACCCATGTTTTTATTTATCGCCAGTAAAGTGGCCAATCCCATCGTTGATATTTCTAATGGAAGAGGACATTTTAGAGCATGATTTGAACGTAGGACGCTTTTTCTTGTATACCAAAATATACGAACTGAAGAGAGTCCCAACCCTGAAACTGACAAGATGCAGTCCATCGGAAAGTTGATTGAAAATTGCCGCTTGTCCAGTCGGGATCCTGCTGGATGCTGCACTCTGGACCTTGTCAAATTGTGAACTCGTCCTTAGGGAGCCTTCGGTAATTAAAGGGGGTAGGCCGGGGGAATTGGGGGGAGGGTCACTTCTTAGAAAACAGTTCAAGGGGAGGGTCACTTTTTATAAACCTATCTTGGGGGAGGGTCACTTTTGACAGAAGCTGATGTTATGGCCAAAACTCTGATTGTCCATGTGATATTTCCTGAATAGGAAATCACCAACAAAATACATACACATTATCCACAAGTTTCACAAGCAAAGAAGCATCCTACATTAAACACCTTGAACAGTTAAAACTGACAAAAGACAAGCTACAAAAACATATGCAAAAGGTGGAAAAGTGTATATCAATTATCAAATGTACATAAATGCAAAGATATTGTCAGTTTTATATTGGAAAAAAATTGTGCATAGTTCTCTCATAGACTACCATGTTCAGTAAATCAACTTTTCAGTGAAATTCCAAATCAAATTTCTTGCACAACCATGGATTTATAACCACTCTAGTTTAATCAAAAACATTAATATAAATAACCAAGCAATGCATAGTGAATCAACATTTCGGTGAAATTCCAAAATTAAATTTCTTACTCATGGACTTGTAACCACTGTAGTCTAATCAAGAACAATAATATCAATAATAAAGAGTACACAAATGCAAAGATTTACCTATTTTTGTATTGGAAAAAAGTGTTCATAGTTTCATCATAGACACCATGGATAGTGAACCAACTTTTTTCTTGTACACAAACGCACATTTTACTTCCCAATTCAAGCAAAGTACATTTAAATACAATGTCAAACATATATAATATACAGATATAGCATGTTTTCTGGGGAAAAATTGTCAATAATTTGCCTGATAGACTCCATGTATTATGATTTGATATTTTTGGATGAAGCACTAAATCAGCCACATCTTGCCTTCTTATAGTTGCACAAAATATGGTGACCCTCCCTCAAATGTATGAAATGCCATATCTCTTCAAAAATTCTTGCTTGATAAATTGCGACTGTCCCTCCAAAAACACCAGCCCTCCCCTCTGTGATTTGTCCCTAACATAACGATTAAACCAATTGTTATCTAACTTAGCTGATACTGTTTCAGTTATTCCTGGGGAGAGTACCGCAGTGCTTGGGGGCAGGGTCAAGTTTAAGAATGTCGGATAAGGGGAGGGTCACATTTTAGACGGCAGGATAGGGGGAGGGTCACATTTTACGGTACAGTTGTGCGCGAAATTCCCCCGGCCCATCCCCCTGTAATTACTGAAGGCTCCCTTACTTGGGTCTGTATATTTAACTCACTACAGTTATGTAATTAATGATGCAAATAGCAGACGACAGTATATAGAGCCTGGGAAAAAGTGCAAACTTTACACAGTACAATTAACTGAGGCGACGAGCCTGATGTTCGACCCCTTTCAATACGTATCACTTCTAATGTTATAGCACAGTCCCGATAGGGCCTAGACTCCCACATTCTGCGTCAGTCCTGTAGATGAACAGATATACAGCTGTAGTATTTTAGGCGTTATCACATAGTGCAGTTTATCTACTAATTATGAAAGGCTTAAGTCTCATTCATATAAAATCCTGGGTGGGTCGGCTCCATGTCCAGGCATAGTATTACTGTACAGAACACAGCTGTTGACTCGGCGTGGGTCGGCTGCTGGCACACACAACTCTGCCATGCTCTCATGGAAATATTTCGAAGTCTACACCCAATTGACGGCACGTATATAGACTAAATTCATCCAGGTGTGTGTTTTTGCAGCCCAAAAACCGTGCATCTCTATTCACCAGAGCAAACTACCTGAGATCTTCTCGAAGTTGGTACCCAATGTGTTGACTGTTGCTCTCAGGGGATTGCTCTCACATGTTCGCCACATCTAACGTCATAGACTTTTCCTGACAGGGTGAATTTTTCACAACTTTAATAGTGAAATACACTACCATAGAAATAGTTGCTACTACAAAGTTATGGATTTTTCAAAATAATGAATATTGGTTTATACAATTCGATTAAGTTCAGACATACAAAAACTAGTTGAGATATACACTTAAAAATATGTACATCAAAATTCCTGCGTATATTAACTAAATATTTGCCAGCTTCATTAACAACATGGTCTTTTGAATTTCTTTGAATGTGAAAAGGAGATGGCTTGTAAAAAGTATCATCAAGGAGCAGGTGCTCAACAGCGTCATTGAAAATAAAATCATTTTCTGTGGCTATTCTGGCGTTGAAATCCCTTCCAATGATAAAATAGCTGTCTGGATTCAAACTATACAGTTCAACCAGTTGGTTTTCAAAAGCTTCCAAGTTATTTATTTAGTCCATCATTTATTTAGTCCATCATCCAACGGGCGCTAGCCCAATTACAGGATTAGGTACCCATAACCCACTACCCCAATGGAGCACTTAGGAGTAAAGTGCCTTGCTCAAGGGCACAACACCGAGCTAGAGTCTCGAATTCACCGTCCTCCTACCGTGAATCCGCTACTCTGGATCTACCGGGACTTGAACCGGGTCTCGAACCCACCATCCTCCGATAGTGAGTCCGTTACCCTAACCACTAGTCCACGGTGCCTCCTGTTATCCAAAATACAGTCTTGCTTAGGATAACAACATCCATCTTTATCAAATTTGAACAAACTCTTGTCAAAACGTACATATACAAAATTCTGTAAATTACATTTAATTCTATTTACTCTATCCGTGAAAGATTTTTTGACATAAATTGCAGCGCCACCACTAGGGCGCCCTTTAGAGTGGCGTTTTGTTGCGGAAAATGTGAACACGTCATAATCTTTCAAGAAATCAATCTTATCTCTAGATGTACAAAACGTTTCAACCAGACCTATACCATCGTTTTTAGCTCCCATATATGCATATGTATATATGCAAATGGGAGGTATTCTTATAAGGTAGAAAAATGTCGTATGTATGTATGTATGTATGTATGTATGTATGTATGTATGTATGTATGTATGTATGTATGTATGTATGTATGTATGTATGTATGTATGTATGTATGTATGTATGTATGTATGTATGTATGTCCACATCAAAAACTCCTAAACTGTAGCACCTACTGTCTTAGTATTTGGTGTACAGGTGCACCTAGGAGTGGAGATGTGAATTTGTTCAAATGAACATGTGAGTGCCAAAATATGCAAATGAGGAGAAAAAAATGAAAAATCCTGCAAATTGCTGAAATTCAGTAAGCATTGGTCAGATTTGGTTGAAACTTGGTATGCAGATTTCTTTAGGTATTCTAAATCATGTGTGCAAAAATTGGGATGAAATTTGCATGTTTGTATTTTTAGGGTATTTTTTCCTTTTTTAGTAAAAAAAACCTTGTTCTCTGAAATCGCTCGTCTGATTGCTATGAAACTTAATATTCATGTTCCTCAGGATGACCTCAGTCATGTTTGTACAAATTGTATTGATATTGTCATATTTGAAATTTGGGGGCAATTTTCCCAATTTTTGATAAAAAAAATTTTATCCAAAAACTACTGATTTGATAGCTTTGATATTTGGTATACAGGTATCTAAGATTAATCTCAATATAATGTATTGAAGGTATATTGAAGCTGGCAATTTTTATTTTATTTTGGGGGCACTTTTTGCCTTTTTTGGTCAAAAAAATTTTCTCCTAAAACTTCTGATCTGGTAGCTTTGATATCTAGTGTACAGGTTCCTAGGGTTTATGTTAATTAGATATATTTAAAATTAGGTTGAAATCTGCAATTTTGTATTTTGGGGGCAATTTTTTTCATTTTTAGTAAAAAAATTTGTTTCTCAAAATTTACCAGTCTGATTGCTTTGATATTTAGTAAACCAGTTCTTAGGGTTTTTGTTAATAAGATATATTGAAACTAAGTTGAAATTCGGAATTTTGAATTTTTGGGGCAACTTTGTGAAACTGTCAGTGTTACTGGGATATCTTTCATTTTGTATTTTTGAGATTTTTTTTGGTAATTTTATACCAACTGGAACTAAGAGTATATAATGTGGTAATTTAATAAGCATTTGATATGGTAAACTGTATTTGGTGTTGAAATGCAGTAAAAAAATCCTGGCAGATTTTGAAAAAATTCCAAACAAATGCCAATAAAACATTGAGCCAGAGAAGGTTTGACAAAAAGAAAAGATGGGAGAGTGGGGAAAAAAGAATGTACAATGGATTGGATAAAAAAGATAATGTACCTCATCAATCTTCCAGACACCGTCCCTTATCAAATGGTCCACCCCAATGTATTTTTGTGCGCAATTAACCATGCAGTGTATTTTAGTTTAAGATGTCAAGTTAGGTAAGGATTTGAAAGGAATAGTCAAGTTCACCACAGTTTAACTTTATCTCTTGTGTCATCATCCCTGTGTAATTGGTTAAGTTTGTAAGTTGTTCCAGATGTAGATGCACCAGCTGTTCTGGAAGAAAACAATGTTTACTTTTCCATGTTGGGTTTCTGAGTTGATTATTGTATGTTGAAATTTCTCCATGTATCTGGTGTATGGGCAAAGTGTAAACATTGGTTGCATGTTATGTATTTCAGTCTGTGTCAAATATTGTAAATGAAAAAATCAAGAACAGTTTGCTGTGTGCTTGAAAAAGATAACATATTTGTCAATACATAAACTGCCTTGCAGATTGATTGTCTTAAAGATTATCACAGAAGTAGAAAAGGGAAAGAAACTAATCAAATTGCTGTAACATATTCACTCTCAGTGCCTGTATAGGCCTACACTTGACTATTTTATCATTACTTTCAGCTGTTTGTTATATCTTTGCTACTCTCCATTGGCCAAGGAACACTTGGGGTCAATGTCATCACTCTGTGCCAGTCTGTGTATGTCAGTCTGTCTGTATATGTATGTCCATGTTTCATACAATTGTTGACTTGTTTTGATAAATATATGGGAGCGAACAGTGATGTTGTCACTATTTTTTCACAAAATGAAATGAAATGATTTCAAACCTCCAACGTTCCACATCAAAATTGACAAGATAGACTGATATGGCGTTGGTCACCTCGCTATGGTGCTCGCTGATTTACTGGAGAAATCTTCCGAATCTTTCATCTAACAGGTTGACTGTTTTCTTGCCATGCGTGTCTGTACTTATTAGCTTGTCGTATCGTACTTGAATTTTCAGCGACGGATTCTCTTCATTGAGCGACTTTCAGAAAGTGAACAAGCTTGAACGTACCTTACGAATGCGCCTTGAAAAATCTTCGCTGATACTGATGCTAGTGCCTTTCAGATTTGCGGATTTCGATAGAGCTTTCGATTTATCTTTGAATTTTGCAACGGTTTAGCTCGAGCTCCCCTTATCTGCGGTGCGTTAATGATCCGGTGAGCATGTTCAAGTTCTATTTCTTTAGTTATACCCAGGTTATTTTTCAAAATATCCCTGACTTTTTCCTCTGAGGCGTTCCAATATTCAGCTGGATCATCTTGTTCAACGCCGAAGAAAACAAAATTGTTTCTTCTGCTTCGGTTTTCTAGATCGTCATTTGCTTTCTTCAAACTTTCATATTCTTTCCTTAGTTGATTTAGTGTCGTCTTGATTTTCTCTATGCCATTGCTAGATTCCAAGTTAGCCAGTTTAGATGAATTTTGTTGTAATTCATCCTCATTTCCATCCATTCTGCCTTGGAGTGATTCTAACTTTTGACTTACATGTTGCGATTCTGTGATCAGTTTGTCGAGCTTCTCCATGATAGATGCAATGTTACCTTTCGTAGCTGGTTCCTTTCCTAAATATGCACCAGAATTCGCTAGTCGAAGTTGTGGCCCAGAATTTCTTTCAACGTCGCCAGCTATGACTTAAAGTCCGACGAGGCAGAGTCTCATGGCAAGTGACATCTGGCAGTTGAGTAATGGTATGACGAGTGCGGCCATTTTGCTGGTTTCCTTTGTCTTGCTGGGTTGCCACCAGCAACACCCCTGATTTTGACTCGATATTGGTTGAAATCTACACCCATGACGTGTAAGAGTGACGAAATGCACACACTGATCGTCTGTGATGGTAAACAATGAGAAATAAAAGTTCTAGCCTTTACTTTTACGAAAAGTTTTTGGACCCGAAGTGCCGATGTGTCGTGTCTCTGCCAGTTACGTAATGACCCTCCAGAGTCGTTGTCAATGCTAGTTCATAATTCTAAACCACCATTAAATATCTACTATTTTACATGGATAAGGCAGTTTACATTCCCACTTCAAAATTGAAATTTGTTTCGTATATCAGCAAAGCTGGCTACACCAGCCGGATGGTTGTTGTAGACGACTGAAAGTGCGAGTTCGCTTTTGCTATCGTGGAAAACGGATCCTTGAACAATAACCATTTGTTTAAACTCTAGTCACTTGCTAGAATTCTGATTCGAAACAACTGGTTAATTCCTGGGAATAAAGTAGTTTATCCACCTCTACTCCAGGTGATCTTACAATGAGGTAGTATACATTGTAATGACAGGAACACTCAACATATGTAGTGTTAACATTAAAAGGAACATGCAGAAAGACTGAAGAAGGGATGAACATGTTGTTTATCAGGATGACTATTTCTGGGATTTAAAATCAATATAGTTAGATTTTCTGGGTTCCACAGCAATGTTCATCAGACACCACCACTGCCTTCCTTCAAATCAGCGTTTTTGATGTGATCATTAATATACCGGTAGTGAGAAAATTTCTGGAAAGTCTGAAAGTTGAGCTTAACTGTCAGTGAACCAAATACCGACAAACACGCGTTCATATTTATAGAGTGGTAAAAATTAGTCTAAACGGCCCATATTCTATACAAATTGGAATGCCAATAGTCTGTTGCCAACATGGAAATTAATAGCAATGAGATGGTTAACCGCCATCTTTAAACTGCTTTTGATAGAATAAGTCGATATGTCTCCTTTCCTCATCCAGAATTCCTTAGAGGGGAAAATGCCTACATACTGCTCAGCTCAACCCTCAAATACAAAGTCAATAATTTCATATATTTATGGTATTTACGAGGTCAACAGTTTGGAATTTTGCATTGCCCAGAACTTATAAAAGTAATTTTCAAGAATAAGCTTAAACTGAAGATTCTCGTGAAAGATTGACTAATATTCCTGCATGCCCCAGTTTGAAGACATTCTGGAAATAAATCAAAGATTCGTACATTGACGAGGAAAGGCCAGACCGATTTACAGTACATTAGGGCCAAGTCAGTTTCTTCATCCTAGGTAGCACCCTGTTTTTGATTTTGATTATAGGAGTCACCATGTTTTTGAAATGCTCAAAAGGGGGGTCAGTGTGTTTTGAATTACAACACGGGCTCACACTTGCCTAAAATGCATCCTACCAGCTGCGAATTCTATCATGTATTTTATCAGAATGCTGCTGGCCATATTAGGTCTGTGCAAATTATAAAAATGCCCATGTTAAACATTCAATCTGAAAATTGTCTCCCTTGCCAAAGAAATAATTTTCTGCTTTAAAATTAATCTAATCTGTTGTTTAATCCGTAGTATATGGCTGAAAATATAATTTTGTCTAATTGCTGGCAGCCATATTGGATTTATGCAAATTATAACTATTGAAGTGCAGTGTTAAAACATTTTAACTCCAAAAGGATTCCCAGTGCTTACTTAGTAATTTTTTACTTAAAATTTACTGAAATAGCGACTTGAACAAGCGATATATGGCAAAATGTCTAACGCTATTTGGACTGGACTGTTAGTGCTGAGATGCGTCATGGATTTCAGAACTCTAATTGTTCAAAGGAAAGAACAGGTTCAAAAATATATGAAAAAAGTTGAAAATATGATAATTTTCTGAGTTTGTGATAACAAAATTATTTTTTTCTTCGTAGTTATTCACTGACCTGACTCGTAATATGCTTTTCAGGCCCCTACATATGTACATATGTAAGCAAATTGTAATAAGATGAGCATTTTTGTTACTTTGAGAATATTTCTTTACATTTAGTGTTAAAATATCTTTGTTCGAGAAACCGCTTGCAATGCTGCGTTGAAATTGTGAATGACGCTTTCTCGGAATAGTCGGACTGAAATTTATCCAGATTGTGTTCACGTAAGCAAAATTCAGTATTTCACCACGTTTATAATGTGTGTGTGTGTGTGTGTGTGTGTGTGGGTGTGTGTGTGTGTGATAGTTTATCCTTCATGAACTTTGAGCACAAAGCATGGTGATTTCCAAAGTATTATGATAAACTGTACTTGGTGTCTAATTTTAGTAAGAAATTCAATAGAAAACAATGCTGAAAGTGATTTGTACAAGGTTTTTTTTTCCATATAAGAGATAGGCTATGATTTTACCAATACCAAGCAATACCTTCGATGTCGGTCGTAAAAAAGTAGATATATAGATATATTGATGATCTGATTAGTCTAGACAATCCAGACATATCAAATTTCTTACATCATATCTGGGACGAATATACCTAACATGTTAGGTATACTAGTCCCAGATCATATTTATCCTGATGAGTTGGAAATCAAAGAAACAACTGAGGGTAAGAACTCGGCTTCATATCTTGATCTGTTCCTAGAAGTGGGTACTAATGGGCTACACACTAAGCTGTATGACAAAAGGGATGGTTTAGATTTTGAAATCATAAATTATCCCCATTTATCAAGTAATATTCCATCTGCACCTGCTTATGGTGTGTACGTGTCTCAACTTCTCAGATATTGTATAGCTTGTGATTCCTACGCTGATTTTCAAATAAGACACAGCTTATTGGTATAAAAACTAGTGAGACAGGGATACTCATCCAAAAGACTCGTAAGGACTTTCAAAAAGTTCTACGGTTGATTCGATGACATTGTGACCAAATATGACACCTCGGTCACTAAAATGATTAGCGAAAGCATTCCCGGCTTTGACTTATTACAGTGATTCATATACTGTATCACTTCGTATACTATTTAGACAATGTTGGGACCAATCCTGACGGGTGTATCATGCTAGCAGGGTACGCTTACCCATTCCGGACACCTGGTACCACCACTAACTATCAGTGGTTCAGGATGGTCCTACTTAAATTTGTAAATCTCAAATGTCCCATGGACCTGGTAATGTATTACCTTGAATGTAAATGATTATTGGACCAGTTTTCATATTCTCACGTTACATTTTCTGCCAGCCAGACACGGTATCTTTTATAAGTGAACATGGCCTAGTCCCCTGAGGAGTTTATCTGTCAGTTCAATCAGTGAAGCCATGTCAACAAATGTCTGATGGTCATGACTTCCTACTAGGGGTACACCCATTTAACAAAGCACGATATTTTAAGATGCCAACATGACTGAAGAGTTCGGAAAGGTGAAATCATATTCTGAAAGTGAATGTTTTCACCTTTGCAATAGTAGACTAGAAACTCTTCTAAGAACTGGACTCTGAATTGCGTCAATATTTGATTTGCAGGATCTTACAGGCAAAATTTCATTTTCAGAACCAGTCCATAAATTGCTGTGAAATTTTCTTTGCAGGTTCTTAGAGGTTTTGCTGTCAATTTCAAGTACCATGTGGCATTTTTTCAGAGGTTATAATTACCAGTTTGAGGTCACACTATTCATTAGAATGTTTTTACCATTTTTTATTTGGAATTAGGAAATTACAATTCTTTGAACATTTTCATCAATTCTGATGGGAAAATTTGTTTTCAGGTATCACGAACTTGTGGCTTTCAAATTTGAAGTGCTCATTTCATAGATGTAATCGTGCTTGTCCAAACTAAATCATAACAAAACTACACATGTTGTTTGACTATTCCTAAAAGTGTTATCCAAGCCTACATGTCCAGTGAATCTGGTTCTGTTAAAATACCTACCAGTATGAGACTTAGTTTGCTTGATATGGATACAAGTCATAATCATTATCACTTCATTACGATTACAATTGAAGCCCAGTATCATCGACACTATTCTTGCGTCACAAATGTGCGACTTGTTTTGTAAAGCCACATTTCAATCGGTGCCTCTTTTCGCAGCAGACAATTATCATTTTGTAATATGCACATATACGTGGCTCTACACTGGACAAGGAAACTCATACACTGGCGCCTTTTAACCTATATACTGTTCATTGGTTACCTGGTTAATAAAGGATATCAACACTGTGAATCAACACAAATAATCTAAAGAATTCCTTTAAACCCAGAAAATAATTAAACGAAGTGATAATGTGCATGCGCCACCAGAAATGTCAAGTTATATCAGATGATTACATTAACATATAACATGTTTGACATCGACAGTAACTCTCTCTCTCTCTCCCTTTCTCTCTCTCTCTCTCTCTCTCTCTCTCTCTCTCTCTCTCTGTTTTATGTATTTTACTGTAATCTCCTGTTGTTATTTTATCTCATTTTGCAGAAAGCGTAAGAAAATTTTTATTTCGTTTACTTTTTTACCTTCAATCACCAAATGCATTTTGCATGTAACATGTATTATGTAAAATGTATTTAACATGTTGGCAAAATCTCCAAGCAAATAAATGCGACAGAACTCCTTTCAGATTGTTTTGAGCAAAACCAGTTCAGTTTCCCCCTCAGGAGGTGTAATGTGCTTGTGGGTTGTCTATACCACATTTCAAAACATTTCGTCCACTCTACGTTAACACTGTCATTGGTCAAAAGCTATCCAGTTAACACGGCCACATTGGAGGTGCCGAACATTCTGACGATGTATCCCTCTAATATTTAAGCTTGCCAAATTCAAATCTCAAACGGAGAAAAGAAGTTTCGCAGTAGTGTCAAACCACGATCGCTCCACAATTTAATGCTTATGATTAAGCTTACAGTGAAACGCATGTAGTTGAGTGTACCAAGTGCTAATCACTCGGCGAGATAAGTTCAGGACTTGTTTTGCGAGGAACACAGCAATATATGCTCGAGGAAAATTTTAGTCACTAGAGATTATCTAAAGTATCCAAAATATGTGTGAAATATGTGGGTTAAATTTCTTATGAGCGTGTGCTTGATGGCCTATAGCGTCATCTTCCAAACAGCTAGGTTGTTCAATTTAAGCGTTTCGTTGCCTTTATGTCTAGTTTTAATGCTACTTCCTAGAGCCAAAGACTCATAAATTCATCGGCCAGCAGTTCGATTTTGGGCTCCATGAACATAGTTGGCGGTGTTTTGTTTACTGCTTGTAAACTAATCAGTTACTGGCCGGCGCAAGGAATCAGGCGTTGTTCTCTCAGTTTTAATCAGTTTTTACTATATTTAGGCTGAATTTATGATTTAATACGAGTTTTGTTTTCAGACATACACTGGGTTGGCCAATGAAAAATTGTAAAGATTGATTGACTCAACGGTCCGTATGATGTAGGTCCGAAGAAACCGTCACTGAAATTAGCTTATTTTCTTCTTGCTTTTTATGGTATTTCTAATGAAAAGTATCTGTAAGACTCTTCCACGTTAAGGAACCTTGTTCTCGCGTTCGAACATGACGAAATGGGCATTAATTTGTCATTCCGAATGAAGAACGTTAAAAGACCATGCTTCAAAAGACCTTTTCAATCCTGTGATTCTATACGGTTACGGTTACTACGTCGGCAAACTTACTTTCTCGTGCATAGTACACTCAATATGCTGTGTCTAACCAGGTGCTAGGTCAAGTGACAAAAACCGCTACACAAACTTATTAAACAAGATTTACGGGTATTTAAATTCAAACTGGCCGGAATCCCTGCGTTAACTCTATCGAGCAACATAAACTTATTCATCAAAATCTACGACTCTGAACATTTTCTCACTCAAAGGAGTTCAAAATCAATTCCCCGAAGCGGTAGATCATAAGAGAAATTAACAAGTATGTTGGTCCAAATCGGTATCGCGTACGCATTCCACATCCATAAAAAGTGTAAAAACTTTACATTTGCGAACTACAACAATCAAACTTCCTATTCTCGTGAGAAGCAATAGACAATCTCTAATCCCTAGTTTAACATCTGTCAAACAATATGTGCGTAAATACATTGTAAGTAGAGAGTAATCTCTCTCTCT
>LD345027.1:56044-90760 GCA_001465055.1 Ptychodera flava
AAACTGAACCTATTGGCCTAGTGTTAAAATTGGCGAAATTTGGCCCACTTTTTCCTCGGGCAGTGCTCGGGCAGTTCTCGGGCAGTCCTCGGGCAGCTACGGGCAGTTACGGGCAGTAATTAGTAGGACCGGATGCACCGTCCATCTGCAGTCACGATCTTGTTGAACAAATCGCCGAACGTAATATCAGGACAAACACTGAATAGCGTCTTTGGAACTAACTGTTGGCCATCACGTCGAATGTTGACGATCAATTAATACTCATGATGTGACATGTACTAACCTTTACAAAACGAGGAAATTTCTGGCCAAATCGACCCACTTTGTGTCGTGATTCGCCAAATTCAGACGTCACAACAACGTGTTGGCGTTCAACTAACACGTCGGAAGTCTCATTCAAAATCCCGTGCCCGCGAAAACCCGACAAAGTGTAGGGCGCCACCAGCGGCAGTACTAAAAATATTTGTAATGCGGAAGTAAGAATTTGCCGCGATCAAAAAAAAAAAAAATTCCAAATATGCCAAAGTAGAAGCGGCGATTCCGATGAACAATTTATTTTTTCTTCCTGGCCTAACGAGTCTTTTTGTTGTGTATCCTTGTCTCAGTAATTTTGATGCCAATGAGCTGTGTCTCAGTTGAAAATCAGCGTAGGAATCATTAGCCCTAAAATACCTGAGAAGTTGAGACATGTACACACCATAAGCAGGTGCAGATGGAATATTACTTGACAAGTAGGGGTAATTTATAATTACTTAATCGAAATGATCCCTTTTGTCATACAGCTTAGTGTGTAGCCCATTAGTACCTACTTGTAGGAATAGATCAAGATATGAAGCAGAGTTTCCACCCTCTGTTGTTTCTTTGATTTCCAACTCATCAGGGTAAATATGATGTAAGTAATTTGATATGTCTGGATTTTCTAGACTAATCAGATCATCAATATATCTGTGCGTGTTGATAAAACGTCTTGCAAGTTTTTTAGACCCTGCTATGTAGAGAGATTGTAGGAACTCTGCTTCATATGAATACAGAAATAAGTCTGCAAGAAGGGGTGCACAGTTTGTACCCTTTGGTATGCCGATAGATTGTTGAAATGTCATACCACCAAACTTAACAAATATGTTGTCGATTAAGAAATTAAGCATTTTAATAATTTCTTCATCTATGTATTTGTGCTGGGTATCCATGTTGGTACCTTCTACTGCCATTTTTATGCAAGAAAGCTTGTTTGACAAGAGATGACAGCCTTGTTTACAGTTTATCGTGGGGAATTGTGGTGTATAATGTGGAAAGGTCAAATGTTCGGATTGAGCTGAACTTGTTTTTCTTGACTTTTAAATCAAGCAACAATTCCTTCGAATTTTTTAGTATCCACATTTGATTCAACCCACTTGTTTCATACACTTTGTCACAATATCGAAAAAGACAATTTTTTAATAGTTATTAAAATTATAGTCAATAATTGTGACAGATGTTTGGTAGTGCAATTGCTTGATCCTGCAATAAAACATTGTTTGTAAGGGTTCTTGTGCACTCTACGTATCCAGTACAACATAGGCAGTTTTTTGTCCTTCTCTTTCAAAGGAATGTCAAATTCATTGAGCACGGATGAATGATTTGAAAAAATGTCTTCATAAGTGAGGGAGGAAAGAGTGTAGGTTGTATTACTCTTATCTGAATGAAGGTTTAATTCATCTATTGTACACTGGATGTAACAATTCTTAGAGACAAAGATAATGTTGTTTGAAGCTTTGTCTGCAGGAACTACAACATATTCGTTGTGTAAAGCATCGAGGCATGCTTTGACAGATGGGTCATCTAATACTGAGGAAGTATTTACATCTTTACTGTGAGAACGGAAATGTGAAATACGTGATTTTAATTTATCTCTGACTTTGCTCAGCTGGTCAGAGAGGCATTCCAAATCAACTTCCTCAACTGCAGCCCACTGTCTTGCATATTTTTCGGCGGCATCTATGCTAATTCTGAAATTAATTTCCAATTTATATTTTGTGGCTCTCGATATTTAGGGCCATATTGAAAGAGTTGCCGAAGTTTTACTGTTGGTTAAGATGGTCAGGTCTCCAGTTAATTTGTGACCAAGTGATTTATAGCAAAAGGGGGATGACAAGCAATTGCAAGTTCTGCTGTTGTTTAATGGAAAGTTGAAATTTTTCAAGACATTGTTATAGTTAAAAAGTTTCCTACCAATGGTTTTTGTGTATGAGTAGGAATCTATAGGTGGTTCTTGAAATTTAAAATATGGAGGAATTTTTTCCACAACTTTCTTATGATGCAAAATATTGCTGATGTTTATTCGGTCAATCCCCTTGTTTGCAAATGGTACATGAAAAAATAAACGCTTGTCACTGTTCAAGAGTTCTGTTCTTACTGGCTTAAACAGCCGGTAATTGCTGATATCAATAATAACTTGGATTAAACGATAATCAGGGCTGTTTTGGTTGATATTCATCGTTTGAACTCTTGACAGTAGCAATCTCAATTTCTGCAAGGAGCAAGCAAACAATGTAGTTATTATTTTGTGAAGTATGCCATCGGCTGACAAAAGGGTTTCACAGCGCTAGCGCCTGGCAGCCATAACGCTTTAACCAGAGTTAAAGACATTTTTTGTAGGGAAGGCAACAACAAGATCGAAACAGTTCTTATTCTAGGATGTGTCGTGGCTTTCAAAAGATCACGAGCTTACGATGTTGGCGAGCCCGAAAAGTTCAGTTCGATGCCACCCACTGTGACCCGGACTGAGTATGTGGCCACAACGGGCTGTCACCACCAGTCTCCGCCTGTGTCAACTCGTCAATCCCGATTCCGGTCGTCAATGTTTATGTCTTACGAACTTTGATGTTTGCAGTGACACATATCTCAGCCGTAGATACGTTCAAATTTTGTCACTTGATAGTAACTCTGTTCTGTTGTCCAAGCCAACTTTCGATAATACAGCCATAGCGCTGCACTGCAGAGTTCAGACTGCAGCCATAGCTGACACAGTTATAGCTGATGTCCTCGCTACAGCACTACGCTGCAGGTTCAATTCCGATCGAGAATTATGTGATGAAACAAATTTCACGCTTTTTGCGAATGATTTGATGTTTGTTGCCTTCCATGTCGCCTTCCGAAGATCATACAGTACCTATTTATTCAGTTGAACTTATGTTTAAGTGTAGCTTTCGGGTTTGTTGCCAGGTTTAACGTCCACATTGAGCCGTCCGTATGGCTATACTGGAGCGCTAGTCGCGGCGGCACCCCTCTATTCTTTAGCTTGAGTAGCTACGAAGCGACACGAAATGTCATTTGACATGCCTGAATTTATCACATTTAATACCTTTTTAAAAAAAAGTCATGAGAGCACGGCATCGATTGCGACGAATCGGTCTGTGCAAGAAATACGATGGTTTCAAACGGGTGCGAACTTACAACGTACGCACCCAGTCGCCTAGTGCAAGAAAGCGTCACGGCAAAGTGCAGGAAACAAGTTGCGGTTGATGAAGTAGAACAGGGGTAATTCGGACTTCTTATCCGTCCTTTTCTATACGTCACAGGTGGCGATTCGGGCAAATTCATGTGACAATATCATATATTCCATGGGTATCAATCTTTTCGGATCAGTACAGTTAGGCTGCGTTCAATAAAAGGAGGGCAGCTGGAGGAATCGCGATTGAAATCTTTTTTTTTCAGATACCCTCAAACATTTTCAAGTCCCCGTCTATATGATCAAAAATTTTCAAGTTCCCCCTCCAAATTATCATAAAGCCGCATACTTATTTGGAATGCACGCGGAGTAAAATTAAACATGTATTGCGTAGTTCTGCACGCAGATGTTCGGCACTACCTCTTATCAGCAGGTTGTAGAGCCATATACCTAGGGCAAGTTCTTAAATTGATTAATTTTAAATGCATCAGTGGACTTTTTGGATTCATTAGTATAAGCCTACATAAGTTTTTCTAACTCTGGCCAGGTCAATGGCACTAGCTGAAAAGCACGCAAAATGACGATTATGAGAGAGTATGCAAATTGTGAATTCCTGGCTACATTTTACCAAATTGTGAATAACTGAGCATAGTGACCTACCGAAAAATATTTTTTCAAATATGTTTTCCTAAAAACATGTAGCTACACCGTGGGACAAGCCATATACCATGCGTTCACGTGGGATTCTTATGTATATTAGACTGCACAGTAATACCTATATAATTATACAAATTAATTGTTGCTGTTGAAGATTACTTACTAAAGTTGCAAAAATTCATTTCACGAACACTTACCTATCCTGACTATGACAAATATTTTCTTAGAGTCAGCAAGTCTATTCAAAATCAGGTGCAATGCATAATACATAGCAGTTGCATTGAGTTTTACATAATTCTATCAAAACTGATGTAAACATGATTTTACAAATTCCATTATTTCATAAATCTGGACGCTTGATATATTTAAATGTGAACTCTAAAACACCTTTAACTATGAAATTATACAATGCAAGATCCGAGGTACATGAATATTCCACATTGATTAAGGGTCATTAGCATAGAATTTTAATACCGAAACAATGCTCATTAATGTAATCTGCATATTTGAATATCATTATACCTCGCATCTTGCACTAATAGTATGAAATGCTAAAAACCTTACATAAGTTGTGTAGCAGCTTAATAAAGCATTATAGGCTAAGGTCAAAGGAAAGTCGAAGATGATAGTCAGTTACAAATGGCAATAAACTACCATTGCACACAGTGTGTACACAACATACTATACTACTTAAGCTATTCCAATGTGCTTTTGATTATATCATGGAAATTTATGTGTCATATTTGATATGCAAAATTAGTAATGCTTGCAAGAATTTTTACTCACCCAGGCTTTTCTGTTTCTAGGTAGAAGTAAGGTCAAGACTTGAAAAAGCCTCATTAGACCCTAAAGCAAAAGAAATTATAGGTAGAGGTCGAATCATGTTGGTTGGAGCTTTTGCATCAGGAAAAACATCAACAAAACGAAGCTTGGTGAATGAAAGATACAACAGTAGACACATCAGTACAGATGGGGCTGATATGTATAGGATAGACATAACTGAATGGGTCATTAGAGGTAAGCCTTGTTACACGTTCGCTATCACACTATCACATAAAATTCAAAGTTACAGAAAGACTGAATCCAATTTAAAAGATTCATTATCATTCAAACATATGAAAACAAACACCTTTAGTTTTTTTTTGTCAAATAAGAATACTTCTGGTAAAAGTTTTCGAACATTCAGTAGACAGTACGATTTGCAGTGGTTTTGCTTAGGCGATAACCCTTGTAAAGTTTGCCAGGGTTCGGTAGTTACGTTACTGAGCATGTTCTCAGTCTATTATATAATGCAATCGTACTCATTTGTTTATTTTACCGCATTTAATGACAGTTGCATGGAAAACTCTACAAAACCTCAAGATTTAGAATTTAAAACACGATAACCACATAAAAACAGGACTTTACATAGAATAGAACATATACAACATCGAAAAATATACAAAAGACATTGTTAAAAATTCTTCCCAATAATGTTTGACATAACAACTTTGAAGAAACGTATTTCGGGAGATTGTACTTATATTTTGAACTTCGTAGCACCCAGTCTTAATCATATTTATGCTTGATGTTAATAATGTTTTAAGTAATAAAATGCGTAAGTAGTTAGTAAAATACGTAAATTGACCTTGAAGGTCAGAGTATTTGCTCAGTGATTTTAGGCTATAGGTCAAAAACCCCGTACCATCAACATGAAGGAAAGTACATAAATTGTCAGGTAAATAATATAAACACATGGCCCACAATTTTAGTTTTCACTTATCCTTTCTTAATAACATGTGTAATCCATGTCACGTAGGTCTAGACTGCCTTCAGAGTCTGAATCTTCTTCTTCAAAGTAAATGTCTGACACTTGCGTTGGTAATGTTAAAGCTGTTTAATTACGGCATTTTTGCGCTTTGATTCACGGCCCTTAATTACACTTACATTTGGTTTATTTGTTCTGCTTGTGCTTGCTGCCACAAGCTCAGTAATTTTTGTTTTTTATCAATGGTGCTACAGCTGTCCGTCGTTTTCTGATTGTATGCAGCCCTTTCCCATCTTTAATCACCTGTCGAAGATTCTACTCTTTCTCTTCTTTGATTTTGACATTGTGATAATTCTTGTCCATCTTTTTCTCGTCTATTGGCTGTAGCAAACAATTTGATCTGGCATGACCACTAATTTTGCATTATCTGCATACAACTCGATTTTGGTTTTCTGACTTAGCGTGACCTTTCAGCAGGCAGTTTAAGCAGAACCGATAATACTGTTCTCTAAATTTACTCTCTTTCTATTCTTAGTGCTAGATGTTTAAAAGAAAATGTCCCATTTTGACTTGGCTTTTTAGATAAGATGGAATTATTATTTTCAGCTCTGGTGACATCATAGTGTTTCAGGAATACTGGCTTGACATTAACGCCCATTCTACTGTCGTCTCCTGCCTTTATTTTATCGCTATCCAATACCTCTGCAATGATTTGGTTTCGTAAACTTGTTTGTCTGCCGTAGTCCAGGCCAATGTAACTGTGTGTCAACTCAGTCGACTTCCAAATTTCAACTCAGTATTTCCGACAGATTTCTTGCTATCCTCCATTAAATACTTTCGTTCTAAGTTCGAATTTACACGAAATAAAATTGTTTGTGACCAAATATTTTGTAGAAACTTGCAAAGGACAATTAACTCACACATATAACACAGAATAAAAAGACAAGTCTGCTACGTAATGAATCCGTTTTATCATCGCTATATTAAATTCCATGTTTTGTTCATAGAACATTAAATCTCTTCATAATTTTCTGGTTAAAAGCTGATATTCTTCATTTTGCCAAGACATATCCTCGTAATTCTATTTGAAGAAATGCTTGTTGATGTGTAATATCGGGGATCATGATGTATACCATCACTACACAAACATGATTATTGTTTAAATAAACAAACTACCACAACTTTAAAGATAATTCAAACGTAGAACTCATATTTACATGTATAAATGTGCAAACGATAAAGATCTTCAACTAAGAAGCACAATTTACACCAACGTGAAAACGCTAGAACAAGCTACAATTTTATCATATGGTATGGGTTGATGTTTGACAACAGTATATATTTGTTTAAAAATGCAATCACAGACCAAACGATTATAAAATATATTCAATTAAAATTAATGTTGTCTTATCTATAGATCCAATCAAGTGGTTCTTTACCAGTAAAGACTAAACTTATTTTGTGAAAAATTGCAAAACTGTTCATTTCAGGGTAGTCATATTCATTCCATTGATTTCACGTGGTCCGAATAAGACTTAATATTCACAATAGAAATATTTAAACCGAGAAACCAAAACTTTACAAAATGTCATATTCAATCGGTCATGTTTTGAATTTCAATCTCGATGCAGATAGAACCTCTTCTATTCGCAATGTCATCCAAACAGTAGTTACGATACTTATTTCTGTAGAGTAGATTTTAAGACAGTTATGCGTAAATTTACCGAGAACGAACGATGAATTCAGGTAGACATTAACAATATTATTTGTGAAATAGATGCTGCCGGACAACATGGGTACTTTAGCCACAACTCTGATATAGCAACTAAGATGTTCGAAAACATACTTGTGTCTACAGCGAAGAAAAAAATGGGCTCGGAAGAAACAAGTGAATTAGTCAAATGGCAGATAAGTGACAACTCAATTGCATCACATGAAACCGATATTACCAACATGACAAGAAACCAGAGAGAAAGAAGTCATGAAGACCAACATCAGATAAATATAAACAATTACATAAATTTAAACGATGAAACGAAATACCGGATTAATAGCCTTTTGCATACCGTCAAAGATGTTGATGACCAAGACTTGCATTTCACCCTATGGGACTTTGCCGGACAAAATCTGTACTATACAACACATCAGGTGTGTATTCCAACAGAAGATGTGTTGCACATTTGCTAAATGTTAATATGCCGAGTCTTTATATATTGATTTATGTACCAAACAAAACTTAATATCAGGGTTTACATTTCAGAAACTCTTGTGACATGTAAGTATTGTTTGGTAGTTTACCTGAACTTGTTGTAAAGCATTTCTACTCATCTGAGATAACATACAAAGTTTCATCATCATTGTATCTAGGCATTCCTTGGAAATAGGGTTATTTACATTCTTGTCACGGATCTTCTGAAATCTCTAGATGACATCATGAATCTTAACCCCGACAGTATGACTGCAGATGACAATTGGAAAGAAAAAGGTATTTAATTTGATTTTTAAGCAATAAATGTGCAATAAATGTGCACTCGCTATCGCTCGTGCATATATGTCGTGAACTGGTCAAAATCTCGTGGTGTACCGTCGCTGGGTGTGATTTATTACTATTATATCATAATAGTATATTGCAATTCTGGCATGGAACGTCGTAAGCAGATTTTTGTTCAAACTGTGAACTTGTGCGTATATCGCCAATATACCACTGTTCTTTTCGCGTCGAGACCAATCTAGACCAATCAGATTGCTGTATTTGCGCCATCAATATACTTATATAATATAATGTTACTGATAAGATATAATGTAATATAATTAACAAACCTTTACCTATCGTGTTTATGTGATCCTGCACTGTCATATTGTATTGTAACAAAACTGGTTCATAAACTATTTAAAAATATTATATAAACTAGTTGCTCGTTGCATTAGTGCAAAACTGCTATTTTGAATCGCAAAAGCAGTGACTTGCCTTTCCCCTCTTAAGTTCTCTGAAACTCACCTAACAAGTACGGTGAAAACTTTAAACGTCCATTCAAAGCGCCTCCGATATAGTATATATGTATTAAAAGGTAAGATGGCCAGCTCCCACTGCAAGTTCTCTCTACATTTCTATAAACCCTTCTGTATTACTCACTCTTGGAATTTAATTAACCATATCTCAAATGCAAGGCACATTGATTTATAAAATGGTAATCAAATTCACCTTATTTCATACCCTGGACTATTGGCCATCGAGAACTGATGTATCGATCAGAAATCAGGCTATTGTTGGCACATATGTGATTTGCATGTCCGCAATATCTCTTATTCATTCGCTTTTCTTTGAATTATTGTCAGCATGCCTAATGTATGCTGATGATCACTTCGCCTCTGCTTCATCAAACAAATTAGACATACTTAATTTATGCCATTTAATCAGTATGCAAATTAAATGCGTAATTACAATTCACCTCTAAAAAGTTCAGATTTTTCATCAATTTGTCATTTTCAGTGGTCCAAGCTAAACATGTCACCAGCCCAGGGTATATAAAAGGGGGCGTTGTAAATTTGGAGAGGGACCCCAAACGACCTAAACATTTGTGGAAATGACCTGAGTCTCTAAACGTGTATAAAATATACTTGACATTGTAGTCTATGACGCTCCCATAGACTAAAAAACATTGAAAGGGAATGCATATAACAGAGAAGTAGCCAGACTCCACGTCCAGTCTTCTCTGTCACGTGACCACACGCCAAGTGTTGTCTACAGCTTTGAAACATTAGCAGGTGATTATCTGAGAAACTGATGAGTGCCGAGGATGAGTGACGAGCCTCCACCTAAAACAGCAAGATTTTCCATTGCAACCACGTAGGAACTTGGACAGCTCGTCGACAATACAGATTCATGTGCAACTAGGACAATGCACGGTAAACTTGGGATATTTTTTGTGCAGAAATTGGCATTACTCTTACACATGTGGAGAAATCGCCAAGTCAACTTTTAACAATAGGTTGTTGCAGTGCATACATATCAAAGAACATTAAAAACAACAACATACACAACGTGAGCCTGTGGTGTGTTATAAAACACCTATAACCTGGTCTTCATTTGGGCTATAGCCCCATGCTTCGATCGTCGCTTCGCGAAGCCCCTATGATACAAAAAGTAAGGGCCTTGCAAAGCAACCATTGAAGTGCCTTTGCTCATGACAAGGTAATAGGTGTTCACTGTCAAATATAATTTAAACACAATGAGTGATTTTATCAAGTTTAATAAGAAGGAAAAAGCCCTACCCTGATGTTATAACAAAACAGTTTTATTGATTCTATCAATATTTAATAACTATGATATTTATAATTATATTTTTTCTACTGTATCCTTCTAGTTTGCGTATACTCAACCCTGTTGAACCCATTCACTGATTCTAAGCATCACTCGGCGGAAAGAAAGTTCAACCCTGATCATATACCAGATGAATGTTTTTAATAATATTTATATTTCATAATTATTAATATATTTTCCTGAGACCATAGCTGCCCTATCGACCTGCGAATTTTGAGCGGTCAGAATTATTACATATCTGCTTTGTCGTCTGTGCAAAATAAATGTTCATGGTATTTAAAAAAACACTGAAATGATAATGAAAAATTTATTTACTCAAACAGCTAAATACATTTTCATTGCCATTTCTTGTAATAAATTTAATTTTTTTTAATGCACATTCAAGTGACAGTTATATCCTGAACAACTGGATGAATGCAATGCTGGTGTCCCCGGTACACTGTGATCTTATCCTAAGTGAGTGATGCAACAGCATGTTTGATTATGCTAGTTTATTCACTCTAAAACTTGTTTTAAATACTAAATTGCTGCTCTAGACTGAAAGCAGTCACATTTCATTTCACAAATGTCTTATCAGGCTTCGAATGTAATTCATGAATTTGCATATGCAACTTTCGTCCACAAATGACAACTTCCATCTACAAATGACAACTCTAATCTGCAAATGTCACCATCATTTTAACAAGTCTTAGGAAATAACTTATATAAAAAGAAACTTTGATCAGCATCAATAACACCGTGCTCCAATTTAATCACACACCAAAATTTCTAAATCAATCAAACAAATTCCTTTGGATAAGAAAAAAAAGTGTCAAGTCAGTTTGTCATTTTATCCATTACTAAGGTAAAACAAATCAGGGAAGAACACACTTTAGCCACAGATGGTAAATTTGCTAAAAAAATGTGGCAAATAGTGCAATTTCACTATCAGTTAATCAAATCTAAATGTCAATATTACCAGGAATCTACAATTAAACTAGAAAGCAATTTGCCTAGTGGCGTATAAGAAAAATATGTTTTCAGGCGATACTGCGAAATGGATTGGAACATAATTTATTTGGAAATATTGATCACAATTAAAGTTGCTATTGAAACTGCATAACTATTTTAACACCATCAGCAGTACACAGAGTGCTATGAACGGTTTCTACTACCAGAAGGCTACAAACGGTTTCTACCAACAGGATTCAATGAGAGGCAGCCTGAGCGGTAGCTAGAGGATAGCAGTGCACATACATCGGCAGTCGAGCACTTCGTACTGCTTGCCACTGTGACTCCAGAAGCTATAGGACCCGTAGCAAAGAGTTTATACTCGAAAAGCAAGGCATGCTAGAGACTGGAGGCCCACTTACACCTGAAAAGCAACAGACTTAAGATGCGCACACACCCAAAGAGCAAGAAACTGGGCAGGCACCTACACAGGATATCGATGCCACAAAAGAGCAAGAGGAACTATTGCAGCTGCTAAGACATGTTCTGTCGAGTTAATTAAACTGAATGGAACATCGAAAGCAAGAACGACTTGTATTTGTACTGGTGTATTTGAACTGCCGTGACATTGCAAAACTTCAAGGCAGCATGTCGGTGTGGCAGAGAAGTTGATTGTATCTGGCAAAGGATAAAGGCCGTAATGTCCCAAGTCCCCATTGACATTGCGAGCCACTAGAGCATCATAAGCATTGCAAGCTGCTAAGAACGCCATGGACACTGCAAGCTAGTAGGCCACCATAATCCATCCAGAAAACCAGAAAAATACACCCTCGCCCATAGCCACATGAGGCTGGAGGATGCCCAGAAGCTTGATCTTCCCCTCAAATCAGAGAAATAGTCCCGCCAACCTTGGTAGCACTTAGTTTTGAGCCTCCCATGTGAAATGGAGGCTAAGAGAGGGCAGTGTGGTCCGGAACCCAATTTTGTATACTATTACAGTGGCTAAATATTTAAAACTAAGGGTTAAAATGGGATAAGTGAGCGATCCTATAAAATATGTATTACCTAAAGGTATACACAAGAGGTATGGCAGAGGGAGGGTGTGGAACCCATGCAATGGTGTTGGGGAGGGCTGAATATTTTAGATTAGGGATTAAAATGCGATAAGTGAGCCATTTTATAAAGAATATATTACCTATTAGTACACACATTAGGTAAGATAGTGGGAGGGGTGTGAACCCCCACCATAATGGTGTTTGGAGTCCTCCTTGATGACATAGAGGCTTACACAGGGGAATTTCACTGTTTCTTTGTTCCCAATTTTTGCGAGAGTTGGGTGTTTTGGGGGTTTTGCGAGAGTTGCGTGTTGTGACCCTCCCACACGAAATAAAGCCTTGAGGGGGGGGGGGGGTTTACTATAATCCCAGAACTCCCAGTTTGTAAACTACTACCATGTGACGACTGTTTTTTGTCAAATTGTTACATCAGTGAAATCGGGTGCATTGGTGCAAAAATGTGGTTATGCACATTTTACATCATGTAAAACAAATCTGTATAAAGTAATTCCGAGCATTAATCTTTGACAACCTCTGAGGAATACTTTTTACCTCAATTGGTATGATATGCATTGTTTCCATTTTATGTTAATTTGAATGTTCTGCCACAAACACTGAGAGTCAATCTGTTTTTACTGGATTAAAAAGAATTGAAGTTTCACATGTACTGAATCAGTTTAGACCATGACACCATTTTCCCTACAAGTCATCGCATGATCTTAGACTATTCATGTGCAGCAAACAATATGTTTATTTTTACAGCTTTTCTCTTAAAATGAATGGCTGATCCTGTTTCACACACTTTCAGGGACACCAAGATTACTATCTACCTCAGCCGTGTACCACAAAGCCAACATGTGTCACTTCATGGTTGAATTTTGAAATAAGGCAAAATTACACCAATATGAAGAAAAATGCAATTGAATGAACAGGTGTTCCTATTATAATTTAGAATTCCACAGTCAGGGTAACGACAAACAGCAGTAGGAAGGGCGAATGGACCAAAATTATTGGAGAATCACAAACCGATCCCTAGCACCATCTTCCATTATTGGAAGATGGTGCACCATCTTCATGGAGAGCCCCTGCGAAGACCCACCACCATCTCTGGCTCATCAGGTACTGTGACTTGCTGCAACAGGTGGGCCCAGTTATGATCATATTGAAGAGTGGCTTTAACCACAAACTGCTTTCCAACTCTCTTCCATCCACTGTGAGCTGCGTGTGCCTAAACTTAGAAGAGGATACTGCTCAGATGTGTTTGTACCAACAAAACCTGCACATTGGCCAGTGATCTGCTGTGTCTTTGTGAACAGAATGAGCAGCCCTTTCACACTTCGACGAGGGATTTGACATTCTCAGTGATGATGATGTCGCTTTCTAAGAAGGGGATCGTGCGAAAATGGAGGACATGGTCGTGCAAGAAGCTCTTGCCACTGTTATAGTAGCTAGCGATGTCTCGAACTAAGCCCTCATGTTTGATCTGGATATTCATCTGTGAGTACTCCCAATCAGTGGTGTTCTAAGAGACTATCAGTTGAGGGGCCAGCAGCAGGGTTTTTTCCAACTCAACTTCGAGCACACTGGGGTAAGCGGCACAATAGCTACTCCTGAATGGATGCCAGAGGTTGATGGCATACTTCTCCTGATAAATGCCATACAAGCAGTTGTCATCATTGTCTCGGGCATTGGCATCACCAGTACAGCTTCTCAACTTTTTCAGGTTCAGGGGCTGGATGCCAAAAAGGGTCATATTCTTTTTTGGCTGTCTCATGTCTATAAATATCTCTGTATGTCTCGATCGTGTGGTATTGTGACAATTGGAGTAGGATGTCGCCTTTGAATTCGAGGCCCAGTCAGCTGACTATGTTTATGGTCACATTCTGCACCATGCTGTTGTGTGCATTGCCTTTTGTCTCCAGGTCAAACACCAAGTCGAAAGAATCGGGCATGAGCACAACACCAGATGCACAGGATGTACAGTTCTAGCCTGGCATCGCATGGCTTGGATTATGAGTAACCACACGGGGTGTCCTCACTGCTTTAGTTCCTTGCACAATCTTGTGGTTATAAGTGCGGGTCAGAGATTGTTGTACAGCATTTTCACATATAATATAAATGAAAAAATAGCATACGAAAATGTCGAACTATGAGGACTGGGGAGGATGTGTATGATTTTGATCCAAACAGGACGTTTGGGGAAAAGACTGCTTTTTTGGGGGGTGCCGGCGCTGAGGCTACTCCTGTGATAGACAGACTGATAAGACATTGAGCAGAGCTCGTACAACAGGCAGTTGACAATTAGGCTCGGCAAAAGGGCATCAACCAAGGAGGTGTAGAACACTTAAAGTTATAGGTAGAGAGCTGCAGCAAGGGCCTGAGGTTGATATTCAGTGTAGGAAGAAGACAATACAAAAATGCGATATTGAGGAGAGAAAGGAGCATAAGAGAATTTTAAAGATATGTCCTGGTAGAGGCCCCAGAGAGAGAAGGACCAGTCATCTTTGGGGAGGCCACAGAGGGACAGGGAGAGGCCCAGCTGACAACAATGACTTACTTGAGTTCTTTGCCATTACCCCCATGGAAGGCAACTTCTCAATCCGGAAATAGAAGCCAATAGACAGACACAGAACCAAGAACTATAGGCTGAGAGAGAGAGCTATCTATGTCTTGCTTTCTATATGACTTGCCTTATTTTTCTATGTCTCTCGAACGCAAGACATTTGATCCAGTTGGATGTGAGATAGAAGTCACTTGCTGCTGGACTTGCCGTTGACGCCACTGACTTGCTGTTTGACTTGTCTTATTTCTCTATGTATCTCAAGTGTAAGACATTGCAGTCAGTGGTGTGTGAGATGGCGACTGGCTTGTTGTCTCTGAAGACATTCACCGTGCCTGGCTGTATTTTGAAATGCTGTCTTCAGGCCACTTGCTGCCATACTTGCCATCATTCTCTATGTCTCTTGCAGACGGTTGTGTGAGACAGTCTGATCATCATTGTCTTTAGCGAAAATCGACGACCGCATCGAGTTGCTCCATGGCAAGAACCAGAGAGTTCATGAAAGAATGGCTACAACAAGACTGCTGCATTAAGTACTCACGGATCCAGATCTGGAACTGAAAACGAATTTGGCAGAGCTGTTCAAACAGAAAGGGCTCACCATTGGGGCACAGCTTACTGCCACAGGACTGGCAATCACAGCACTTTGCTATCGGTCTATGAAAAGTTGGTGGTCCACAAGGTTCAAAAGAGGGTAGTCTGGGTGATGGCCCTATTGGAAATGCATACGATGTGGGAAAAGGAGCATTCAAACAACTGGGCCAGTGGCTGAAGGGACTAGCTGGCAAAAGTGCTGCAGCTATCCCAAGATTGATCAGCACCATCGTCAGTTTCCTCCTGAAAACCGCTGTGTTCATGGTGGCCTTTGTGGGCGAACAGCTGTGGATTTTCATGACAGCATTTTAAATCTACATAGTGGATAGGCCGACAGTGTAGGATGAGGATACCAGGCGAAAAGAATATTCCAAAGTTTCTTCAGAAACTCAGAGGAGTCTTGGGCTTCTGCATTGATCTACAATGGTGCTGCCTGCTGAGGGCAAACAGACATATACTCAAGGCAAACCCTGGCAGACGGCTAACGAGCAAGCTCTTACACTGCATCATCCTCGATTTTGTGCTAGAGCAGCAGGCCAACTTTTTCAAGAGAATGGACTTCATAGATGTGTTCTGAGACCAAGACGACAATGAAAACCAATGTTATCTGAACGAATATTGGGTCCTGAAGCTGATCCATGACACAAAGAACCATACATATTTCAATCGCAAGGAGATTTGCATGTGAGACTGATTGTAGAACCATGCTCCATGTCTTAGTCTAAGCAGTGGCTGTCCTCAAGGCAAACCCCGGCAGACAGCTAACGAGCAAGCTCTTACACTGCATCATCCTCGATTTTGTGCTAGAGCAGCAGACCAACTTTTTCAAGAGAATGGACTTCATAGATGTGTTCTGAGACCAAGACGACAATGAAAACCAATGTTATCTGAACGAATATTGGGTCCTGAAGCTGATCCATGACACAAAGAGCCATACTTATTTCAATCGCAAGGAGATTTGCATGTCTTAGTCTATACAAATGCCACCAAGCTGGCTAATTGTGTTGAAAGAACAGCCGCTGCTTAACGGCACAGTTACATATTGATGAGCTGAATCAATATGGGCCTGAATGTCACAAAATACGTGCTCATCAGCAGCGCACTTTCTGCTGTCATTCCTGCTCTACTGGCGGCCGTGGGGGCAGTCGCCATTTCTGGCATAGTCCTTAGGGTCATCCAGATGAGCACTGGGGTGGCAACGAAAAGAGTAAGATACAAACTGCAATACATCTGGTACAAGCAGCTGCTCATAGAAACAAGACAGAGAGTGGTGCGCCCAGCCAATGGGCTGCCAGACGACCCAGACTCTGCCATTCTCAATGATATCTTCTCTAAAGGTGCTCGAGATTCAGAAGAAAGAGACCTCCACCGAGCCTATGGAAAAGTCTATGCGGAAGTAGGGGCTTAATGGCTATACTGAGGAAGAGTAGTCTGCAGTCGCCTTGGCGTAAAATATACTATAAGATACACAGGCAAGATGACCAGCTACCCAGACAGTTTCAAATAAACAAGGATCTGCGCCAAGTGGTCCTGGGGGTAGATGAAGTGCAAGCAGCACCTGTAGATGATCTAAAGACAATACTGATTTGGCTCGAAATCTATGTGACCAGGCTTGGAAATGTTCGTCATCCACCCAAGAGACATACTCAAGAACAACATCTTTGCCCACAGTAATGCAAAAGAGGCAAAGGCTTGGTTGGCCAGCCCTCACATCCAACACTGCCCTCAGTAGTTAAACGTTGCTGTTTGGTGTGCCACGGCCGGTTGTGATGTAACTTTCCAAGACCACTTTTTGCTTCCACCCTGCCCCCTCAGATCAGATCCCTTCTCCGTTTCCATGTGTGTGTCACCAACAGGTACGTTCGATACGAGATGGGAGTTGGACTGCCTGATGAAAGCGCTTTAAAGGTTTGGAACAACTGATATGACAATGTAAGTTACAAAGCCCTCTGCCCGGAGTTCAGCATCAGTGACAATGAACACTTCAGGTACAAGAGGGAGACAAACGGAGGCTTTGGCAGTGGCTGCACATATGTCACCCACAGAGGCCCCTTGCAGAGCAAAGATGCAAAGTTCAATGGCCAGGACTTTTTGATCAGCCCTAACAGCAAATATTTGTACACTAAGGACTAGTTTGGCCGGAAACACAAACATACGAGGCTAGACAGGTAGCCTGTCCGCTAATATTTCTTCAAAAATGATTGGGCAGAAGGACAGTACAACTGGTTTGTCTCTGCATGGTGGGGCGCAGGCAGCAGATTGATGCAGACAGGCATGGCAAGGCGGGGCCTACGCAAGTAGGTTAAGACATGGGCGTCAAACGTTATCATGAATATGCATTAGGGCTCACGAATATTTATAAAGCAACACTGCCCACACATGAGATAGCAACAGAAAATCTCTAAAATAACATCACAAACAAAGTTCTAACTAGAGCCAACAAATTGACAAAGAACACACTAGTGTTCACAACAAAATATAGCCCATAAGCACTGTGTGGAACTTGGAACAAGTAGAAAAAGGCCGATCATCGCATACAAACGAAATCTATACATCAGCCATACTGAGGCCAAAGTCCACGGCATGAGGAACGAGGTGACAAGGGTTAATGAACAGAGTCGGACACAAAACGATCCAAACATGAGTATTCTTGCTTCGCTGCAAGAAGAATGCAGAGATCAACAACATAGATACAATATAAAATTAAGAAAGAGATAGGCTTATGTCATGGAGGTACATTTGGTACCTCTATGTTTATATAAGCCACTAAGGAATGAACTGGTCAGGAAACGTGGGGTCAAAAGGTTGCGGTGGTCTGAGACATACTTCCACGTCTCACCATGGCTTTAACAACCCATTTGTTAATTTTCACACAAACAATCTTACCCAATACAGACAGAAAACACATTAAAGTACATACAAGACAAGAGAAATGATGTGCGCAACCATTTTCCAATTTACAATTACAAATCGTTTTAGTAATAGGAGATGGATTCATGACCTTTTGGATAGCTTGCGAGATGGCCCTATCGCGTACAAAGCAACCAGATTTCTTTCGAAAATTCCAACTTGAATATAGCATTTTTCCCAGAAATTTTGCTATTCCCGAACTAAGGCTTAAAATATCTTTACAACCATACCTTTAACATGATTGATTTGGTAACGTTTCTTCTAAAAATTATCGAAATTCAAACAAGAATTGATTTTTCCTACGGATCGTACGTATGTGGCACAAATATGAGGCGATTAACTCGGAAATTTTTCTTTGAAAAGGATGTTAATGGATTGTACTGAACCTATTCTATTATCATATGCCAAAAAAATATAGTTTAAATGTGGTTTACAAGTTGGAATATGCCGAAAAATACTATACTCGATTTTGGCGGGAAAATGTCGATATAAAAATCACGTGACACCTTTTATGCAAATTTAAGTGATATAAACTGAAAGAACTATCAAAACTACGTATGTGTACCAGAGTGCATCAAAATATGAGCGGTGGTTTTTGAGAAATGATATTCAGCTCGAAATTCGGTCTGGACCCCTGCCTTAACTCACTTGCGTATACTTACTGCATTCTGGTGGCCCAATCCAGCATCAGGACACAATCATTGGTGGGACAGGAGGAGCAGAACAGGTGCGGGAAGAACTGGGTGTTCTCCTTGAAGATGAGATTGCCAACCCGGACTAAGTCGCCAGCTACAAAGGTGGGAACCACGTCCTGCCCTACACTTGCAGGCAAAGGGGTTGGAGTCTGCAACCCTACAGCAAAGCCCGACCCAAACATGAAGTAAAAATGACAGGAGTGTTGGCCGTTGCAGTGGAACTTGGAGGACTATTTCATTGTTTGCCCTAAGATGCCTCTGTCATTATAGGGCAATGGACAAAGAGAGGCTCACTGCATCCTTGGAGGACATACTAGAGGAGTATGGCAAATCATACAAGTTGGTGTGCTAGCTTGCTCAAATGTGGCATATACTTGGCCCTGAAAGTGTGGCTGCTGGTCTTCTCCTAATTCATATCCCAGCTGTGGTGCTCATGCCAATAGCATTTGTAGGACTGATTGACATGCCAACAAGGTATAGAGATAGCCCCCCCCCCTCTCATAGGAGTGGCCTGGGTAGTGTCATGGATTCTTATCAGCTCCTTTGGGTACCAATACCGCCATACTTTAATTTTTGTGAAAAGGATAGAAGCGATGGTTAAGAACGCGCAGGATGAGTTGTCCTGTCTCCCCCCCCCCCTCTGGAAGAGGAAGTTGAGGACCTCATAGGCAAGAAAAGGCGGCGCCTGTTGTGTGTGGTGGTGTCTGACCAGAGCAATGATTTCCTTGGCAGCCTTTCACCCTAGAGGTCATTTAGAAAATGAGGCCTGACCTCCTCTGCAAACACTACGCCATCTTTAAGACAGCGTTCAAAGCCTATGTGAGAAAATCGTCAAGAACCTCCAGGTTGACCCTGGGCATGAGTTTATGGGCACAGTGACTCAGCTGCTCTCAAAGGATGATGTCTCGGTCAGGCCACAGGGACAATAGGTACTAGTATGATAAAAATCAAATAAGTTTCGTTTTTCTTTTCTCTCTTGAGATGGACTGCCCACTGTGTCACATATACGTAGTAAAATGCGCCCTCTTTCTTGCTTCCACCTGTGGCCTGAATCCGTTGTGGGATAATCAAATCTGATTCCCCAAGGGGAGACAACAGGCTGATTGTGATTTCGCTGGCTGGTGAAATCATGGTCTATCACAAGTCATTTTACAAATGTACCACATATATATTGCTCATTGGTTTTTATCATGTTGTTGATGATCAGGAGTCTTAAAATTACCAATCATGAAGTCTACATTTGGAAAATGATTCATTAACACACGTATGATGTCAACCTCAACTTGCCAAGGAGCTGACCTTCATTATAATTTCTAATGAGCAAGCAACACTTTGTTAATCCGATAAATGACAGTGTGCCCAAGCTATGGAATTAACAGGAAGATCACGATGTGGTCATTTCGCTATGAAGTCATTACAACTGACTTAGCCTACAAGATACAGTCCACAATCAGTTCAATAAAGTCTGAATCAGTATGCCAACCAAGCTTCACATTTCCTGAACAATTTTTCATTATGTGTAACGAAAGAGGCTGTACACTGTTAACATCATCAGATTGATGTGTAAGTATACCACTTTCAGGCAATTTCCACTTAAACTTTATGGGAGACTTTTACAAACTTTCTGCAAGCTGAAATTCAGCCCAAGTGTACATGTCAAAATTCGTTTGGTGTGTGCTTAATTTCCCCTCAGTGGTCAACCGTTCTGATTTACCCGTTCCTTTTGATAATTTTTTGTGTGTTTTGAGCTGAGAAGAGACAAAAAGTCGTATCCAAGATACAATAATAGGCCAGCACATGTTTTGTACTGCCTTGACCAATTTACTGCAACATCATGCTTGTTGTGTTGCTAGGGATCGTGGCTAAAGGCATGACACATTGCTCAATACTTGACCAGCTGGGTACCCGTATTGACAAAAACGCTTTTTTATGCAAGATCATGCCTACCTAAACATCTAAATATTCAAGATGCATAGCAAATAACAGGCCACTTTGAGTTACACAACGTAAGCCAGCCATAATCATGCAAAATGTTCAGGTCACGCGCAAAAGCAAGAGTTCACCAAAAGAGGGTGCATCTTACTACGCATGCACTTACACACAATGCAGTGTCCGTTATGTCTCATGCGAGCAGAGCGTATAGGTTAGAGAAAGGCAATTAAACTTGTTTGTTTTTTTATCATATTAGTATTTATTGTCCATGAATCCCTGTGGTCAGGCGTTGTTGCCTGAACTTCTATCAAGACCAAGAGATCATAGAATGGTTCAATTGGACCTTGGCTGAGTGGCTCTTTGAGCAACAGTATGCTCAAGAGATGCATCTCCCTTCTGGTGTGCAGTCATCCTCGTGGGTAGCCTGGCTGCCCCTGTCGTTGTTGCTGTTCTGGCTATCGACACAATGATCGTGTCCATAAGTGCGAAAAACCACCTTATAGACACGATCATGATAACTTGCGATTAAATGCAAATTTTACACTTATGTCACCATTTTGCTTTATCAAATGGTCTTAAGTGTATGGCTTTCGTGTTGAAATAAAGTTTCCTCGTGTCACAAAAAGTGTATTCTACATATTTACGTGTGTTCAATTGCTGACACCTCTTGCTAAAATCCAATCGTCATTTCATAATAAATTACCAATGAAATTGTGTTCGCGATCTCAATATTGCACGTTTTCGAGACTTAAACTGCCAAAAATAGTAAATTAGAGAGCATAACAAACAAAATCACAGCTTCAAACATACAACAACACTTGTTTTATTGATAACGCTTATTGTCTTCATAATGATTATCAATTGTGCAGTGGCATTTGCATCTGGGGCGGCTGGGTGAGAGTCAATGCATCCATACGTATCAAATGGGTTCAAATCCCTGTCGAGACTTTTTTCTTTTTCATTATGTCTGTTATTTTGTAATTTTTCTCTTCACTCCCACTCTTCTTTATCATTTTTTTCTCTTTTCCCACTACATTCGTTGCATTATGGCAATCTTGCCGATCTTTGATGGAGATTCAGAACTCTAAAATTACAAAGTATCTTGCCTTTGGCTATAAGGAAGACAAGTGCCCCGATACACATTAAATTTGCATCCCCGATGAGACATTAACATTAATGTTATTTGCTGTGTTTGATGATTGTAAGAAACAAATCCTCATGATCGTGTCAATAAGTAAGAAAAACTACTTATCGATACGATCATCGTGCAAATAAGCGGAAAATACTTCTTATAGACACGATCATAAAGCATTTTTTGTCTAGTGACACGATGACCATGCCGATAGGTGCTACCTTCTGTGCCCTTGAACTCGAAAGCCACTAGGTTGGCCAGCAAAAAAGCCTTCTGAGGCCTGAAAGGTAAGAATGGTGACACAGAAATCTTCTGTTACTGCACATCGCTCAGTTGGCCTTCATGAGCAAAAACTCCCTTCAGAGGTTGGTGTATGTTACCTGTACCTGCCTGGTGAGCTGGAGGGTGGTGGTCACCGGGTGACAGATCCCATCTGGTCTTTCACCATTCACCGGTTTGGGCACTTGATGACCTAGCCTGACGAGCCTGTGCTGTACTATGTGTACTGCAGAATAAACCCCCAAGGGGGGTTTGTCTGTAAGGAACTTCTAGTAGTGCACCCTGACTCCCAAATGCTGATTGATGGGGTCCTCAGGTACCCCTCTGTTTCTGTTACACTTGAGACAGGTCAACCATATGTTGTCATCCTAGTGCCCTATGGTTGCGTCAAACTTGTTGACACATACAGCAAGCGGCACAATGGTTATTTTGGGCCTCCATGCGATGCAGGATATGATCGACCTTCAGTTCGAGCCTTTGCCCCTTTGCTTGGCGCTGGTAGAGGTAGTCCATGGGCTTCTTTGCGATAGCCTGGCAGAGTTGCTGCTGGTTGGGGGCCTGACCAGGGAACCCTCCTCCAGGGAACAGACTACCCCTTCCAACTGGTGCATGTGATCCACCAAGGACTTGGCCAGGTAGGCAATGTTCAACCATTGGAGATAGTCATCAATGATCCAGACCTATTGGGACTCGTGAATGGTAAGGCCCTGGCTGGAGTGGACTGTAAGGGCGTAACTGAGGCACCAGTCAACAGTTTGGATGGCCTCCTCCACTGCTCCTATGCTGACATTCACAATGTCTATCAAGAGGGGCACAGGTGTGTCTTGAAAACGATCATTTTGGCGCTAAAATAGAAGACCCTGCTCTCGGTCCTGAACTTTCTATCTCAAGGTCTTGATAACATCACCAGGTATCCAGGCTTCAACAAACCGATCCAAACCTCGGCAGTGGACTTCCAATGCAGCTACTCGTTTGGCATCTCACCAGAAATAGGCGGTGGCTGACCCTGGTTGCCGCAGCAGATGACTTGGACACTCCTGTGTTTGAGCCAGTCCAGGAAGGTCTCCAGAATATGCCCGGGCATGGTGCAGACCTCATCCTAGATGATTACGTGGTGGGTATACTTCAGGACCATACTTTCCGGGGTCCACTCCGTCTGACAATTCAAATGGATGAAGCTGAGATAGGTCTGGGCCTTGGCCCCTCTGGCCCACCTCTCTTAGGCCAGGCGATGGATCGGTGTGAACACAGGGGGATCTCTGGTGGAACAGGTTGATCGCCCTGGTGGTTTTGCTACTGCCCCCTCCTCCATTCAGGTAGCTCAATTTGAATCAGATCAGCAGGTAATCATGGCATGGTGCAGTGCTGGGAGGGAGGTTCTTTTGTAGTCTTTTGTTTTGGGGCTTTGGGAGTTAGGCTGCGTGTTCGATGCGTGTAGTTATATATATATATATATATATATATATATATATATATATATATATATATATATATATATATATATATATATATATATATATATATATATATATAATATATTTGATATATAACATTTGCTTTTGTGGTGACAAGCACTTATTTAACAGATTAGATTTGTCAGCACTACACATTATCAGTGCTGACAAATCTACGCTGTTAAACAAACGCTCAGAGTTAGTTTCAAAATGTCGCCATTAAAACAAATATTATTTATCAAATTTTAACACCACCCACAAATAGAATGGTACGCCCCGATCATACATATATGACTGTAGAGCTAAGAATCATTTCACTTCTTCTGTCTGATGATTGCAGAATGCATGAAACAGATATCATGACTTTGTACTTGAAAGTAATTTTGTGTTATTATATATATATATATATATATATATATATATATATATATATATATATATATATATTTATTTATTTATTTATTTATTTATTTATTTATTTCGAACTCCAACATAGATATGATACAGTTAAAAACCATATACATCCGCACTTACAGGAGGATTTTAGTAAAAAATACAAATAACATGATGTTACAGGACAAGAAAGCAAGTTAAGACAAATGACATGCACAACAAGGACAAAGTAAAAATTCAAAAGCAAATGCTTTTAGCTTTTGTTTTAAAACTCGAAACAGAAATATTAAAAATTGGTAGACATTGATAAAAACTATTATATAGCTTTGGAATGCGATTAAAAAGTGAATTGCTAGTAAATTTAACTCTACCACCAGGTTCATGAAATGTCCGTTTCTGTCTAGTTGATCGCCCAGGAATGTGTAAATTAAAAATTGGTTGGCAATCAAGAAGGGCATTAATTGATTTGTGAAGAAAAACAAGGTCAAAATAAGTGCGCCTTTTAGACAGCATTGGTAAATTCAACATAACACACATATCATCATATGAATAATCATCAAACCTTACATTTACAAGATAACACAAATATTTAACAAAGTTACGCTGTACAGCTTCTAGTTTGTCTGAGTACACTTTGTCAATACTATTCCAAACAACTGATGCATACTCGAGTTTAGATCTAATGTATATTTTGTAAACCACGAGCAATGCATACACTGACAACCGTTTGCCAAACCTTTTTAGCATGCCAAGTAGTCTTCGAGCATCAGTGACAATTGAAACAACGTGAGATGAAAAAGTTAACTTTCTGTCTAGTGTCACGCCTAGGTCACTGTAACTATAAACAGTCTTCAAGTTGTGAGCATCAATATTATAATCCCTCTCAATTGGCAATCTTTTCAATGAAAGACGAAGTACTACACATTTGGCATAATTAAGGTGCATTTTCCATTTCTCAGACCATGTGGACAAGTAATTGATATCTTCTTGTAACATTGAACATATATATATAAATGTCTACGGGGGGTGTGGGTTCGAGTCCCGCATTGTTCACTTTTCATTCACCACTGTATTTCATGTAAAAAATTCGTATGGTGAGTCGTTTCAAATGTACTCTTCTCTGGCTTTGCATCATTCATATGATGGATCCTCATTACTAATAGCCGATTCCTAAGTTGGTGACTTGTGTGCGAGGCCCTTTAGAATCCTGCGGGATCCTTAGGTTGAAAGATTAGGTGATGAGTTTAGCCGTCTTACTCAACATTCACGCACACAGAATGAAAAGCCCCATCTAAGAGTCAGGACCGCCCACATTAGACCGACTGATCCATTAGCTCAGTTGGTAGAGCATACGTAATATCTACGGGGGGTGTGGGTTCGAGTCCCGCATGGGTCACTTTTCATTAACCACTGTATTTTATATATATATATATATATATATATATATATATATATATATATATATATATATATATATATATATATATATATATATATATATATATATATATATTTACAAACTTGTTGAATCCAAATGGGAGAGCCTAGGCCAGTGAAAATGGTGAGCCTTCCAAGGGGCTCTCCATAAAGATGTCGCTTGAGGGGAGGGGGTCGGTTGGGTGATTCTCCAATAACGGTGGTCCATTCCCTGCTGCTCAAACTTAAGTTGTTTTATGGATGAGTCTAAAACTTATATAACATGAGATTCGGATAAATTCTTGCAGAGTTCCTGTCATTCTGGATGCATTCAATACATACACATGCAAAACCTGGAGGTAAAATACAAGTTGGTTTACAGGGCAGAGTGAAAAAGGAAGTTATGACTCCACCTATCATTGTCATTGGAACAAAAAAAGACCAGCTTGGAGAGGTAAATAAAAAACCTATTTCTGCTTTATTTTTTAATATAACTGGTTCATACATACATACATATATACATATATACATGCATGAAGGCATGCACGGACACAAACACACAAAATCGTGCATGCACGCATACATACATACATACATACATACATACATACATACATACATACATACATACATACATACATACATACATACGTACGTACATACATACATACGTACATACATACATCGTTACTCGGCCCCGCAAGGAAGTCTGTCCCTCTGTTGATCACCATAGCTAACTTGTGCTTTATACTTGTGATCACAGAGCTTCAGAGGAGACGACTTCGATTGCGAGGTCAAGTTTGTTGATGCAATGTAGGGTTCCCTTGTTTTTATTCATGTAAACATTCGATTGTTGTTCAAATCTGAACTCTGACAAGTACACAACACAAGGCACTTTCAAATTTGACTCTCTGTTGTGCCGCTCATCAAGATAAACGCAGTCAATGACTTTTTTTTCAGACAGAACACCCTAACTAAATGTCATCAAAGGCACATCGCCTATTTAATCAATTCCACAAAGCAAATGAAAGATTCAATTAGTATTCGTATTTTCACAAAACGTTCCTTATGATGAGTTGATAATAAAACCATAAATACGGTAAATCCTGTACAGAAAGAGCTTGAAAGGCGCGGTATCATGTTTCCTGCATATGCATACAAACTTCCTCGGTCAATCGGTGGTAGCTTCATCGAAACTGGGACAGTTTTAGCCCTGATACGATGCTGTGTATATCCATAGGGGATAGCCTATGTGTCCGTCCCCAGGGGTGGGTAGGTGTTTTGTTGTATTGCTAATAAAGGTTTATTCTACCAAACTTTGGTGTTTTGGTCTTGCACTGCCCTTGGCAATCTTGCGTAAACGTTTTATCAGCATGCTGCATCTATTATCTGACCAGTTTGATTGCCTCATTCGCAAAAGCAAGCAAGGTAGTAATTTAGTCTATTATCTGATGAGTTTGAGTGCCCAATTTGCCAAAGTAAGCAAGGGTAAATTACTAATCTGTGGTATATCCAGCGTTATACTGCCTCTCACCACAGCCCTGCTAAGGCCCATAGACAAAACCAGCAACATGCGGTCTCGCTGGAGAGGTGAAAGGTTAACTTCTAGCATCGCTAGAGTAAGGCTTTTGGCGGCCTGAGATCCACGATTCCAGATGGCATGGTTTATATCGTCTCCCAGGATTTATTTTGATGCTTGTTGTTGAGGCGCTTGGTTGATTTGCGACCACCTTTTCTGTCATCTGTGTGTCGGACCATAGCCATCGCAATAACAGAGTATCGAACTACATGGTAAATGACAGCAGGACTTTATAAAATTGTTACCAGAGCCAGATTCGCCACGTTACGAAAAAGAAGTATAGTCTATTTAGAAATCCATGTCAACTGGTGGCAGCAGTGAGATACAGTTTGGTCGATCTAAGCCTTCAGTTATCGACACAACAGTTTATTTGGTCGGCGCACCTTCACGCAAAATAATTCAGTTACCATCAAAAGTCATCGTAGAACTGTATATACGGTAAGAGAGGAAGTCGATCTCTTGTTCACATTTACTATAAGCAGAGAACACCTCGATCGCTATTCAACCGGAGAGCAATATCTCGAATGAGTAGTTGTCTTTTGAGATCGATTCCTTCAAATAAGATCAGATTATATCCACAAGTCTTAGATTAGTCATCACCCTTAGCCTATGCCAGACCATGATTATACGGTACAGTTCAAAGATACGGACAGAAGCAATTTGATAGTGGCGTTGTATTACAAACTGAATGGACACCTTAGAAAGATAGTACCGTAATTGCAGAGACGAGGGATCATGATCAAATGCCAGTTTTAATGACTCCTCTGGGGACACAATCCTCAAAGGAAAAATACCGCCAATGATAAGGTGTGCTTAAATTTGATCGTACTTGGTACATACTACTGGTATTTGTGCTAAAGATCAAGGATGAATGTTGTTTTGTATCTTTTCAGTGAAGCAAAATTCTACGTTGATGTCATGACAATGCATTCTACACAGTACAACCAGAAAAACAAGAATGATAAAAGCAAATAAGGTCTGCAACTTAGGTTCTTAACATAGATGTAAACTTCTTCAGCAAGGGGACATCAGATCCTACATACATTAGCAACTGTCAATAAGCCAAAGAAGGCTTGACAAAAAAGAAAAGCTGGGAGAGTGGGGACAAATGATGTACAAAGGATCAGGTAAAAAATATTAATGCTACCTCATCAATCTTATACGCTCCCCCCATATCAATTTTTTTCACAGATGTCATTTAATTTGCAGAATATTTTTACTGTTGGATATACGATTGATGAAGAGTATACCTTATGGAATAAAGGTCGAGGGGAAGATAATTTTTTCCATAAGCAATAAAGTATAAACAAACTTGAAGATGCGTGGTTGTATCTAAATGTTTGCAAATTAGCTTTCCTTACTGATGCCGTATGTTGTGGGTTTGAACCCGATTGAAAACTAGCCGTATTTATCACAAAACTGCAGTTGCAATGGAAGATACCAATGAGGCATTGGCGACTAACAGGGCCATAGTAGAAAGGGCGCTGCGCAACCCTACCAAAAAGTCTGATTATATCATCAGCAAGCAGGTCCGGGTGTGGGGCTTCGCCAAGAAGCACACAGGATGAGAGCCGCGAAGCATCTGGGTCATGCTGCAGCTCCTTCCACCGGCAAAGCCAGACAGCACAGTCAGTCGTATACTATTTGGTGACGAATGGCCTAGCTAAAGTCCTTGAGGTCACGTGCGGGGATTTCCAGCGAGAAGGTCCGCAGAAGAACAATCTCTACTTTTACAAGTTCCCAGCGAGCGATGAAGCCCAGTTGCACCTTGAGATTGGCAAGAGCGAGTCCTTCCTCAACAGAGTAGGGAAAGAGATCCACTGAAATCCCTACGTGTCCTAGAAACCCCTAGCATTGTGAGGCCCAACACATAGGTAGAGTGCATTGAGTCACGACCGGCTAAGCCTCCAGCCATAAATCTAGTCGTGAGCAGGTACTATTCCTTGTTTCATCTGGAGCAAAAAAATGTTACTAGAGCTCAAACTTAGTAGAACAACACCAGTTTCGACAATCGTGCATACGGACAACAAGTTCTGTCACAGAAACCACCCACACATAAACCCCTACCACCATTTAGCAACTCTGGTCCTGATCCTGCTGTCATGTCACGGTCCCAAGGATTTCCTCAATGTTGGGGTCATACTTGCAGCACTTGCTTTGTTTCGAGAAGAGGCACAGCAGTATTATTATCATATGTCAGCAACAGCTACAAATTCAGCCTCGATAACAAAAGCAAATGGTGATACTGTTGTTGCGGCTCGTCTTGATTATATTTGATCTCAAAGAGAGAAAAGTTCAGTGGTGTCTCCATGCCTGTGTGTATTTATGGACGCAGAAAATTTTCAATTTGTTTGGTCAGCCACGGCAACCACTGGTGCAAATGGAGAGGTGATATTCCCTTTTTCAGAGACCTGTCACAGGACTCAAGCTCTCCTGTGTAAAAAATCGCTGACCTGTAGGACAAAGAGGCCCTTGGCATGTTTAAAGAGGATGAGCTGCGAAAGGCGACGGTTCATGACGACAACGTCTATAGGCTTAAAAAGTTGCCCAAGATGAAGAAAGTGAAGGGCGAATAGTTCTTCCTGATCAAGTGGAAGGGCTACCATAACAGCTTCAACTCATGGAATCCCGAAGAGAACTTGCCTTTGCTCAATTGAAAAAGGAAGTTGCTGCACCCACGAGCATGGTTCCTCAGCCCCATGTGATCTTGTAAGGGTGCCCCAGCCTAAAGACTTGCTTACCGTGTTCATGCTTCTTCAGCTGGCCGAGCAGTCGCTTTACTTCTTTCTTCTCGGCTCTATCCCGTATTCTTTGATGATGCTCTCATTGTCTGTCTTCCTCGGAGTGCAAAAAAGCACGAGCATCTCAATGTTCTCTCTAAACCCCTTGTTGATGCTGGTGTGTTGCTGCGTCAGGACCAACACACTGAGGCAGTCTGTCCACAAATCATTACAGTGTGTTGGCACTTTACGTATTTGAACCACAGTTAGTAGTAATCATGCTTGAACAAAACTGAAAAGGATGGTTCATGTATTATATGCGTTTTTAAAAACCATATATAAAACTTACCCAATACATGGTTCAGAAAATCATTCAGAATTTTTAACAGGAGCAAAGTCAAACTTCTATGATATAGAATGCACTGAATCACGGACACTTGTTGTTGATAAGAAATACAACTATTGCTGTGTGCATCAAATACGACATCTAATGTTTAATAGTGAATGCAAATATATACAAGTCAGCAACGTCAGCCTGGATATTGGAAAATTTTGCCGCGTCGTTATCAAACTTGGTTGACAAACCCTATATGTATAAAGTCCGTTGTTGCCAGCATTTTCTTAATCATATCCATAAATAAAACTGTACAGTGAAAGCACACAAATAAATCTTTCATAAAACTCGCTGGACCTTAAACATTACAAGTTATCTAATTCAATTCTGTGCAGTTTAGGAAACCCGTCTGGTTCACCCAGCTCATTGTGATCGTATCAGATGTTTACGTTTTGCTGTCATGAACGAAGTACACATGGGCTGGGCATGCATGTCTTAAGAATGCAATTGTTTGTTGTAAATATGAAGTCAAAGTGCAATGTCACAACTGCAGAGAAATTGAAATCACGAACTATGCATTTGTTCCCACTTGGACCATTTTGAATCCCACAATTAATGTAAAGTCTGTACAGATCACTTACATAGACAGAGAATGAACAAATCACAGCATCCTGTAGATATTGTAAACGTGCGCGGATCAATCACAGGATCAAATAAATTGAGTTCACTACTCTTGATTGGCCAATCGCTTACAAGACCAGATACTTAGTTAGAATTTACGACGATTGTTGTGAACCCAGAACTCGGTAATAGTCTGGACTCGAATCACCCCTTCAATGGATTGAATATTTAATTTCGAAGGGAAAATCAAGGGAATGACTTACATTGTTACAATTCTTACCATAAATCCAACAAATAGTGCACTCGAAGAAATCATTGCGATCGATTCGCCGTGTCAGCAAACCGTTGAAAACCAATGTTTGTTACCGTGTATGCATGTTTAAACTTGTTGTCAGGAAAACTAAACTGTCAAAATGTTTTGTCCCACGGTAACAAATGATAGGTCTGAAAACTAGAGGTCGAAACCAAATGCAAATGGTTTTTTGGGTATGCAGTTGTACTCACTCATCACACATTTATATCATCATTAATGTACTCGATTTTCTACACGTTCGCCAATTTGATTAAAAAATTGGACCCAAATAAATATCAAATACATAGTCTAAATTTTTGTTTCTCATTACATAAACAGAATGAACTGATCTTTATAACAGTGGAAAAATATTACCAGTGAAAATATACATATTTTAGCTCACGTGTGTGAACACGTGGGCTAATGTCATAGCGATGTATGTCTGTCTGTCAGTGTGTGTGTGTATGTCTGTCTGTCTGTCTGTCTGTCTGTCTGTTTTCACGGTAACTCAAAAACGCCTGGATGGATTCAGGTCAGATTTGGTACACAGGTACCATATGCTACTTGCAAGAATTCGTTAGATTTTGGTTATTCTAGCAATATCATTTTTTCCTTACAATGGTTTCCCTATGGAGACGGTAATGACAGTGTAAACATACAGATATTAAGAAATACTGCCCCAAATTTCATGAAACTTTTCACAGATAACAACCTCAGAACATTATGATGATACTGTGAGTATCATGTCAATTATCTGTTCATTTGCATATTTAATGAACTTTTGTTATAAGTGATATAACTCTGAAATTCCTGCACCAAACTTGATGATACGTGCACAAATATTGATCTGATATTTATCTAATTATAGTTTGAAGCATTGGGCAGTGTCAAGTTAATAAACAGCTCATGTGCATATTTTATGAAGTTTTGTAATTAGTCGTATAACTCCGATATAACTGCACAAAATGTGATGAAATCTGCTGCAGATACTGATCCGACTGATATCTACCCGTGATTAAAGCACTTAGTAGTGTGAAGTTAATTAAGGGTTCATTTGCATATTTAATGAACTTTGTGATTAGGTATATAATTCTGAAATTACGGCACCCAAGTCAGTGAAATCTTGTTCAGATATTAATCTGATGAATATCTAATTGTACTGAGAAGAATTTGGCAGTGTCAAGTTAATAAATAGCTCATTTGCATAGTTCATGAAGTTTTGTAATAAGTCATATTACTCAGAAACAACTGCCCCCAATGTGATGAAATCTGCTGCAGATACTGATGCCACAGATATCTAATTGTGGTGTAAAGGATTTAGTTGTGTGGAGTAAATTAAGGGTTCATTTGCATATTTAATTAACTTGATAATTAGTGATATTACTTCAGAATTAGAGCATTAAATTTGATGAAACTTGCTACAGATGTTGATCTGATAAATATCTCATTGTACTGAGAAGCATTGAGCAGTGTCAAGTTAATAAATAGCTCATTTGCTTTTATAACTAGTCATATAACTCCGAAATAACTGCATCAAATGTGACGAAAACTGCTGCATATACAAATCCGACAGATATCTGTTTGTAGAGCATTTAATAGCGTGAAATTAATGAAGGGTTCATTTGCATATTTAATAAACTTTGTAATTAGATATATAACTCTGAAATTACAGCACCAAATTTGGTGAAACCTGCTACAGATATTGATCTGATAAATATGTAATTGTGCTTTGAAACATTGAACAGTGTCAAGTTAATTAAGGGCTCATTTGCATATTTAATTAACTTTGTAATTAATGATATTACTCTAGAATTACAGCATTAAATTTAATGAAACGCGCTACAAATGTTGATATGGTGGATATCTGATTGTCCCATGAAGCATTGGGCAGTGTCAAGCTAATTAACAGCTCATTTGCATATTAAATAAAGTTTTGTAATTAGTGATTAAACTCTAAGAGTACGGGTGAGAAGTTGATAAAACCTGCTTAATATAGTGATATAACAGATATCTGATTGTTCTGTGAAGAGTACTACTATTAATGAACCTGTTGTAAATCACGTGAGCACATTCAGTTCACATCTGGTTTTATCTGTCAAAATAGGGGCAGAATGTCGTGCGTCCGAGGTAAAAATAAAAGAATGATTCGAGTGTCTTTACACATTCACGTTGGGATGGTTCAACGGTAATTTAGGATTCGGATTCAGAGAAATCAAGTCTTAATAACAGACATCATTGGTAATTTAGAGTCAGATTCAAAAGTTGCAGCTCCGAATATCTCTCAAAAGTGAGTTCTTGTAGGCCAAAGTGGATTGTTTTGTGACAGCAAGTGGCGTGCATTGGAAGCCATAGGGTACTATAATTAGGCCGGTTGTTAAAAAGTCGCATAACAAATGCCTGAGAAATCCCTGGTGACGGATGCATGGACGGACAGACACGACCTAATCTTTAAGTCCATTATAGTATTTCAATGTACACAGCACGTTTAATAAATTTTTGTCGTCCATCCTGATATATTTCAAGTTAGGAAAATTAATTAAGAATGCAAATCGTTTATTAGCAAATGTAAAAATGATAAACAATTTTGACTAATGTTATACCATAGTATCTTTAATGTACCTGGTAGGTTTCATCAACTTTGTCCAAAAAAGATTCCGAGATCATATCTGTGTGAAAATAAATCCAGCAACACAGGCATTTAAAGTGCAAGCAAAAGGCGAGCAAGCGTGAATAATAACAATGATGCGCCAACAGTTGAGCTATCTCCAGTTATTATTTTGCATTTTTGTGCGCTCCTTATTATGTAAGATCTGATTTCATTGTATTTTTCAGAACACTCTTCAGATAAGTCGTGAAAAGTGTTAAATAATCATTTTTTGCTCTTTTTAAACTTGTGCTTAGTTTTTCAATTTGCTCGTATTTATGAAATTAAATTGATTAAAGACAACCATGAATATTGTTTTTTCCTATCCCAATCCGTGGTCTACAGATATATGTCTCTACAGTGACAAAATTAATATAAAGGACATAACTGTAACTTTGACAATGCAACAGTGCTACAATTGCACTTCTTAGTGCGTTGAAATATTTTTTCAACTTGTCTATATAACATTGTTATACATAACTTATAAGAATCATCAAGACTTCTGAAAAGTCATTATTTTTTACACTATTTTCGGCTGTTGTAATTATCATGTTGGACGTTATTCATTGTTTGGAATATATAAATAAAGTTAGGGCAACTTCCCACATCGTTTTCTACCTTTGTTAATGATTCGGTATATTGAATCGATCAGTGTGGTTTTATGATGTAGAGAAACATGGCGAGACATCGGTGAATCGATAATGCTTTGACCCTGGCCTAGTGATCTGGGTCCCCGAGAAAACCGGTTACATGTTAACGTGATTCGTCTTAACGGTGTTTCGGAACCAGAGTGCCGTTCCTTCATCAGTTGCTCGAATTGTTTTGTTTTCCCACAGGTTAGTTTTATGGTAGCGATTGTTCAGCAGAGAGGTTATGTTGTGGTCTGAAATTTGAGTGGTTTGTTTGTCTACTACGTGTTTTATATGCTATAACAGGTTTTTCTGGAAAAATTTTGGCAAATGTTTGATCGGTCTCTAATACTCTCCAGGTATTTTTTAACATTGTTTGGTTAGGCTGGTTCGGA
>LD345027.1:106578-121971 GCA_001465055.1 Ptychodera flava
ACAGAGCATGACATTATTGAAATTTGCAATCAAGTGGTAACTCACCACTTTTTGATCGCTAGTTGCAGTGGTGAAAGCGGGAGCAGAAGTGAAACGGAAGTGAAAGCACCGCCACTGCTTGGACTATTATCCTCCATGTCATTCACGTCCACGACGGTGATTGCATTTGTTCAAACAATCGCCCTTAAACCTGTAAAGAGTTATTACCGGTGACTACTGCAATTTTCACTAGCAAGTTGTTTTTTACAAGCTGCTGACCTTTTGATATTGGAAAGTTGAATTGCTTTTACGTGCAGCAATGCATGCTGGTTCACAGTTCACACCATTCTGTTGATCGGCAACACGGACATACATGATATCTTTGTTGCAGGTTTACTTTTCATTTTCAGATCAGCTGCAATTTTGTAGGTAACGGGCGGTGCACTTGCTTCTTCTGTCGTGTTGGATGTGTAGCCGACCCGTATGGCCCACACGACACAAGAAGCAAGCGCCCTTTGGCTACAACTATTGCAGCTATTTCTGGACATGATTCAAGTAGAAATTTCACAAAATTGACACTTCTTTATCCGGGGATTTTGTTATCAGATAACAAATAGCAATATGACATGTTGTACGTGTCAGTTAAGCTCGGGAATTGTTGCCATTTTTTGCTGCTTTTGTAAGGGTTTTCTGTTACTATCTCTCTAATGTTGGAATGCCAATTTATGAGATATAATATTCATGAGAATGTAAGTCGTGCCAGTATTTGCTTTTCTTTTACAATTTCTTTTGATGTTAGTTAATTTTTGAAAGTAACCGAAAGTTCAAGTGGCGTTCACAATAGGGCAATAAATAAGCATAAATTAAGCATGTACATGTATGACAAATTAGCCCCTGTCTTTGTATAACTGCAGTTTTGTGCTGCCCTACTAGGGAGTATGGTGTAATGAATACTGTCCTCTCTTCATAATTTACCTTATTTTACCAGAAAAGAAAGCACGCATTGGGATATCTCAGAGATCTGAAAGAAATGTCAGTGGCAAGTAAGTTACCATTTATAGCAAATTTTAAAGCAACACATGAAATGAAGAACTGAAAGCCCCTGTACCTGTAACTTTTTTAATTTGTTGACCTTAAAAAGGCTTTTTATTTTCTCTCGTTTTCTTTAGATTCTACAAATGTAAAGGATAGTGTCCTTTACTATTGAAAAACTGGACAAGTATATTAAAACTTGAACCGTAATTTTGATTTCCCACCATTTGTAAAAACTGGTAATACATGTATTACAAAGAAAACAAAGTATATGATGTCCCAGTGGAAAACATTCAGCACTATGCATTATATTTGACCAGTCTGTTATTTCTGTGAAGATTCCAATGCATATATGCACGACGTACAGTGTTTTGTTTCATTTGCATGAGAGCGCCATTTTACGTTTGGGCAAATGCTTATTACTTATCTTGCTCAAAATCATATAAGCAGTCCCAGTGGACAGTTTATTATACTTGTATAAACATCCCTTAATGAGTAAATGCCCACGAACTTGTTTTAGTTTAGAAGTAAAAGAAAAAAATAATGCTTTAAGATACAGCTACTGGCCCTTTAATGTTTATACTTATATGCACCGTGATGACAATTTATCACGTATTAAAATGACTAACATTTCCTGACAAGGCGGGCATTAAGTATACTGCAGATTATCTCAATAATTTGAAACCACTAGAGCTAAATAACACAACTTTTGCATTCAAGAATAATTTAAAAACGCTACTAAATTTCAAATTAATTTTATCCAGAAATGTTTAATTGAAGAAACATTGTCTTTGCATCAAAAGGAAAATACTTCTTGTTAATGATGAGTGGGGAACGACCAAAGGTGGTATTTCTACAGTCAACAGACAAGTTGCACAATTAGTGGCTGAAACTCAGCAGGAAGTCTATGTAACAGCTCTTGAAGCATGCAAAGAAGATAAAGAAGATGCAGAGTTTAAAGGTATTCATCTTGTTCTCCCGACTGAAACACAGCACACTGAAAAGGAATCCGGGGTTTATTGGTTGACTTATCACTCAGACTACTTTCCACAGATACAAAAGATGGAGAATGTTAAAGTAGTCATTGGCCACATGCCAATAACAGGTAAGGCTACTCTGAAGATCAAGAAGGACTGTTTTCCTACAAAGAAAGTGAAAACAGTGCTGTTCAATCATGTCATACCAGAAGACACAGAAATACACAAGGACACATGGACACCCGAAGAAGTACAGAAAAGGGAGGATGAGCTTATTAGCCAAGCAAAAATGGCCGATGTAGTCTTCTCAGTTGGTCCGAGAATACACAGTCACTTCAAAAACAAATACAGAAAGCTAAGATCAATCAAGCATGAACTCTTCCTGCCAATGCCAGATGAGAGGTTCTTTGCAGTGTCAATGAAGCGGCCATCATTGGATTGCAAAATCCAGATCACTACATTTGGCAGGGTGAAGGGTGTTGCTAACCTAAAAGGATATGATCTTGCTGCAGGTGCTCTTAGCAGAGTTGTAGAATCTCGCAGTAGGAAGAAACCTGACCAAGATCCTCCAGTTTGGTTAATTCGTGGGATACCCGAGGGGCATGGGGAGGAGTCAAAGAAGTATGTTGAGAGGCACATAACGACTCGTCACCTTCAGTGCAATCTGTATCCTTATGGAACCCAAGACCAGATTCGAGATGACCTACAGCAAAGTCACCTGTGTCTAATGCCATCACGCAGTGAGCCTTTTGGTATGGTTGGTCTTGAAGCCATTGCAACTGGTGTACCAGTCCTGCTGACCAAGCACTCGGGGCTTGCAAAGTTCCTGATTAAATACTTCCCAGAGGAAATGCACAAAGAAGTACTTGTTGATGCTGGTCTGAATGATACGGAGAAGGAGAAAGACGTTCAACTATGGGCTGAACATATAGAACGTACTCTTGACAACTATGACACAGCGTTCAATAGGGCACAGCGTATGAAAGAGCTTCTGAAGCATAGCGAGACAGTGAGAGAAACCCATGAGGTATTCAAGAAGGTATGTTGTGAATGAACACTCTGAACATCTTCAACACAGACAAACAAAAAACTGTGACACAATATGTTTCTAGTATTATTGTTTTGTTGAATTATTAAGGTTAAGAACGATGGGCTCACTAAGTCATCTTGTTTTTTATTTTTCCTTGTTTGATAAATCGAAACACACAATGTTATCTTAATGTTTCTTTTCAACTAATTTTCAACTAATTCTTTCTCTATAGAATATAGTTTACGGTATTATTCACTGTTTGTAACTTTCATTTAAATGCTTTGAAACTATGTGTCGAATAGTTGTTGCTTAACCTCTCTACCAGTATGTGGTCTCTACTAGTCTGTATTTAGTTTTTGTTGTATTGAAACGTAAGGATATGACATACGTTCAATTCAGTTTAATCAGTATAACATTAGCAATCCTAGATAATCTGATATTTTTACTGAAAGCCACAATACCTGCATTGTTGCTTGATGTGTTAAAGCACCAATGTACAAGAGCAAAAGTATTTTGTAGCAGTCCGCTGAATCTCTAGTAATAATAACAACTAGGCTTTCACGAAGCAGATAGCACAAAATGTTCGGGTAGGTAACCTTAAGTAGTTTCATTGTTTGTGGATGTATTACTTGTCATATTGTATCACATGATTCACTGAAATAAGTTACCATTTATAATATGTCGGTGTGTTATAACCTACTTCCACTGAAAGATAAGTGGTCGTAGATGGTATAGAAATATTTTTCTTTAGATGTCTGAAGTTCAGAGAAATATTATGGAAACAATTCCCGTCATATAATTGTTCAAAGGCGCATTTTGTCTAGCAGCAAATGAGCTGTTTTTTGAAGTTTTATATAAGACTTAGGATTAAAGCAGTTATCTGCACAGTGGGCGCCAAAATGTTAGATTTCTTGTTTATTTCAAAGTGCATTTTTACAGAATATATGGCGAAAGCGTGATAAAGTCATCAGTATTTTTCAATTCAAACGAAACTTGAGCTTTACCAATACTTGCACCTGTTATCTAAATGTTGTGAAGTGTAACACAGCCAAGGCTACATCAGCAGTAGCTTTCACAGATTGATTTACAGTTATTAAAGATGTGTAATCAAGTCACATAAAATGCAACGTAACGGAATCTCCTGTGCTAAAAACTATGATATGATTTCATTTAAACTGTGCAGACTTCTTTTTAGGTTTCATAAGCTGCAGTAAGATTAATTATCAAATATAAAACCTCAAGATTTTCTTACAGAACACTATATGTAATCATTAAGAGATTCTTTTACGAAGTGAAGCTACAAATAGCACTGTAACATCATGTTCCTTACACGGAACACATTCCCCTTTCATGTTATCTTTTTTGTAAATCTGCATATTTTGAAAAATATTTCTGTCTGTAATTTAAGCAAAGAGTGAAAGAATGAACATCAAATAGCTGATGTCCGTCATACTTCCTGAAAGTAATATCACAAACAAGTGGTAATTGGCTTGTTTTGTAACTAGGTATTATATGTACCCTCATAAAAACCTGCACAGCTGTAGTCGAGAACAAGAATGAAATGAACCTTTACCTTACATTCTTATTATGTTCAAAGCATCACCTGTGAGGGTTTTGTTGGAATCATTTCAATCGTATTGGCATTTAAAACGTATACAAATACGCTGGTATTTTGTTGTAAATTCTTCAATCCTCATTCATTGTCATCATATCTAGAAACTGTAACTTTAACAATGTCTTCCCTCTCGAAGGAGAGTTCTAGTTCCTTTTGTAATAAATAAGAACTTGATTACATAACATTTTACTTTAACTTTCAACTATTTTCTATAGAAGAGAAATATTCTCTTTTGTGTTTCCAGTAGTGCTCAAAACATTTAGATAAAACCAGTATATATGACTATTAAATTTAGTAAGAAACAATAGATAATAACTTTTAATTATGTACCTTTCACTATCAATATTTTTTTCAGATAGGACCTTTAGTTTCCTTGTTTTGTTATAATTCTTCAATTCATCAATTGCATCTTACTTCTGTCTTACTCTTTTTAAAAGGGACAGAGTCACTTTCTCTGAAATTCTCGTTCATTTTGACGTCTTTGAGAAGGGAAGTGGTGTTCTGTGGCACATTACAACAGTTGCAGTCCTGCTTATTAAAATGGAAACAGTTCTCACAAACATCCTGGTATCTACCATGAATCTGTTACCATTAATAATGTTAGGCTAGGAAAAGGAGAGCTACTTTCATTCTCTGCAATCTCAGCATTCAAAGCAATCAAAACTTTTGATTCCGTGTTTTGCAATAGGGTAGGTTGACCTACGAGCTCGGAACTGGATTTGAAAGGGCTACATTTATACTGACAATCATGATCTTGAGAAGAAGACCCTATGTTCTTCTGAACCGAACATGCCACAAAGAGAGAGTGTCTTTGTCCCCTCAAATAGTAATTTTTAAGTCTGGGGTGTTTTCTCGTTTAGTTTTGAATTTGTTAGATTTAGAATTTTGCGGTTTTGTGGAAATATTTTATTATCATTTGAGAGTGTGAGTAACCTATGACTGGAGATGCTACCAGGGAAACTTTCATTGAGAAAAACAATTTCTCGTGTGTGTATTGCTACCAAATCAGTTTGGTAGCAAACAACAAGGGAAAGCTTGATGCACAAATGAAGAAAATATGAACGTTTGTGCAAAAGGCATCACAAGCAATTAACTAAACGTTTTAATGCAGATAGAAACACTCATGGAAAAAGGATTCTTAAGCAGATACTTGTATGGACAGAGATTCCTTTGCCAAATTGTACCTTGAAAGTTTTCCTAGGTAGCAACCGAGTGTCTTTATAGTTTTAATATTTGAAACCATCATTCATGCTGATGAGATTTCTTGTGAAATAGATAATAACTGCCTTTTTATATCACGATTTTTCATATATTGGACCTTTATTTCACTTGTTTGATGGTAATTTATAATTCATTAATTGCATCTAATTTTTGTATTACTCTTTTCAAGGGACAAGGTAACTCTCTTCGACTTTCTTCTTGATTATTATAATTTGAGAAGTCCTTGGCATTCTTTAACATATTAAAACACAGTGAAACTGTTATGAACCAAACATAACTACAGTCCTTCTTATCAAAATGAAAACACTTCTGACAAAGCCTAGTATCTACTATGAATCCTGTTACCATGCTTAAAAGAAATGAGCCTATATTCCTTTCACTGCAAACCCAACATTTCAATACGGTGAAATTATAATTGACCCTGATCATGTCATACATCAATGCTGTTCAACCATTTCAGAACATTGTTTGCTATACGATGGACTGTACATGGAAATGGCACGAAAGGTTTAACTTAAAGTCTATGGATGACCTCGACAAGAAATACAAAAAAGAAAGAAAGAAAGAGTAACTTTGCCCCTTTATATTGTCTTTTTTAAGGATTCTGGTCTTTTCTTCTTCTTTCAGTTTTTTTTTATGATAATAGGTTAGAATTTAACGTTTCAGTGGTAATGGTTTTATCTCGTAATATTTCAGTGAGAATGTTTTTATCTTCACTTGAAAATCTTAGTAGTCCAGGTCAGAGACGCAACCTCGGAAACTTTAATCAAGATGTACAATTTAGGACAGCAAACAACAGCAAGGAAACAAAGCAAACGGAGAAAGGAAATGGCAAAACAGTCTCAGAGAACGATGTTAATGATTTCGTTTCCCATAAAATGGTCATGAAATGTTTGCATTATATGTACGGAGATAAGAAGAGCGTCGTTTGTCAAATTGTACCTCATTAAGTTCTCCCGGGTAACAACCTATAAGTGTTTTTATAAATTTCACATTGATCACTATATTTTGAATCGATCCAGTGTGTTGTAGTTAGTAAAGTTTTGTTGGCTTTCGTTTCAAAGGTTTTATATCTAGTTCGGGTTTTAGACAAGATAGCACTGCATTATATCACAATTTTTTGAATTCAGTTATTTTTGTCATGCAATACTTTAACTGTAAATCTGAATATCGTAGTGATTAACAGGGTTTGACACGAGAAGAAACGACCGATTAGTTGCATGTCTACTCAGAATTTATTTGAAAAAAAGCAAATTATATAATTTGGCAGTCCTAACAGAACAAAATAACAGAGATGGCATGCAATGAAATTTAATGTTTTTGATTTCAACTGGCACCCCTCCCGTGTTGTCGGCATAAATTATATCAACTCAATCTTAGATCGCTACATTTGTCATCGCAATAATCTTGCAACACATGGATGAAAGTTCATTTAATGTACAGATTTTGGTTGCATACATTTAACAATCCCACTTTCCGCCAGAATTTAAAAATATTTAATTAGTGGAGCGGGAAACAGTGTATCGAAATATGATTTGGATTAACAGTAATTTGTTTGTGCACACGAACAAATATTTGTAAATTTGCAAAAGTCAAATGGTAAATATATTCAATAGCACCACCAGCCCAGACGACCTTTTCACAAGACTTTTCTGCTAGTCATGGCAATAATTTTCCAGCTTCATGCTGCAGCTGACAATGCTCATGTCAAACCTTGTATATTTTTAGTTTACGATTCAGATTTGTGGTATCATGTCGATGGAAATGGTATGACTACTGTAGGCAAATATGAGAAACCATCTCACACTTTCTGACAAGTAGATTGTGATATCGATCTTGTTATCAAATACTGATTGAGAATTTTAAACTGTGTGAGATTCCGATTTACAGTTACGACAATTATCATGTAGCTTTTAAAATCAAACAATATTGCAAGTAGTTTATTTCTTCTAGTAATAAAGACATGATTGTGTTTAATCAACCAAAGAGTCCTACGCTCAGTTTTTATTAAAGGGTTCTTGACTTGAAGTTGAAGACTACATACAAACACAAATCAAGGTAAGATTATCATGCTCACCCTTTGTACCTGGTGACGTAGTTTTGATGATGAATAAGAGAATATGATGTAATCATCAAAGTATTTGAACAAATATCAAAATTAGTAATGTGATCTGGAACTATATTAGTGTATGGCACCTTAAATCAACTATGGAACAATTCGTGAATAGACCAACACCAAAAGGATAATGTATGACAGAGGGTATTATTATATATATAGTTAAGGAATGATTTAGGGTTCTCGACATGAAAAATCATAACAGACAGCTATCTGGCCGCCAAATAGCTTCATATTAAGGTACAAACTGGTGCGCACTTGCACAACTGGACAACGTGTTTGTACAAAATTTGGAACAAATCGGTTGAGGCGTGTCTTAGTTGCGGCTCTGGACATAAATAACTCTGAATACCTTGTGTCCATGTTGGAGTGTATTATAAACAAATCAATGTTCATTTGTATGAATAAGGTTATGTCCTTGTACCAACTTTAAAACAAATTGATCTAGGCGTGTTTTAGTTACGGCTAGCGCTATATATACATTATAAAGCTGAAACAGAATGGTTACCTTGAGCCACTTTGAATTTTATCACAAACTAAAAAAATTGCACAATATTACAACTATAATTACACAATTTCAAAATATGCCATGTACAAGTTTTGAAATAAATCAATTCAGGCACTTCCAAGGAAAGCTGTTGGACGCACAAATAGACATGACAAAATATAGAAGTGCCTATGGCTTCATCTGTTCGGGCTACATGACTGAAAAGAGTATTTTATTTTACTGTTTTGACTAAAAATTAAAATTATACCTAACTTTACATGCACAAGTTAACAGTAAGCAGTCATCCCTAGGCATCTATAAAATAAATTTGCACGATTTAGGACCGTGACAGGAGGTTAGAAATAAGCAGTTTATTATTACTCTGCCTCATAGAAACAATATTGTACATTGTAAAACACTGGTGAAAATTATTAAGGCAGCGAAAGAACAATAACATGCACAAATCCTTACCAATAAGCATTGAAAACAAACCTTTGCTGAATCTAAAAACATTTAAAAAAATTTTGGGAATAAATACTTTAACAATAAATACGCATAATATAAAACTTTGTTGAACTCAAAACAACTTTACAAACTTTCTTAAACCTAAAAAACCGCTCACTATACTCACAGACAAACATAAACAAACTCGCAACGGGTATTGTCTAAGGCGTGAAGCGGTTGCGTTACCCATCCATGTTCGCCTCGCCTCGTTTGCTCTCGCCTCTCTTTTCAGAAGAGTGCCGACCATGCATCCTTCGGTAATTTTCGGATTTTCGTCAATTGTTAAGCGAAAGTATGTTCGACAAAGTTTGTGTTGTTGTTGTCGTGTGGTGCTAAGCGGAATTGACGTGCTGGCGAAAACGGGAGTGTTTTGAGTTTCAGGAAAGTGAGTTTTACCGTTTTAAAAATTCCTCTCATATTTTTATGAATATATAATGAGTGTGTTTGAACCAAATTTGAAAGTCTTTTATCGATACTGTCTGGTTTTACTCAATGGTTTACGGTCAGTCATACCGTCTTTTACACGTGCGTCAAGGAAGGACATGTTTATGAAACTACTGGCGTGTTATGTTTTGATTGGTGTGAAGCAGTGTTTCTGGCCTGAGAGCTCACAAAGTAACTATGGTTGCTACGCGACTGGCAGTACGATGCCATCTCGTCGTATTTTTCGCATAATCTCGTGCAATTATCAACCACAAACAAAGCCTCTAAAAAGATTAACACCTTTGAAGCTCATTTTAATATGAAAAGCCAATAGTCTACCGACCATGGAACAAAAGGCATGCTGCGTTTCCAGTCTGTCTGTGCTATACTTCAAAAAAGGGTAAAAAAGAGACTTGGTCCCTTAAATCTTTTGTTGACAAATTTTCTCTTATAAAACAGCAAATCTCTTGAAGTGCTTGGTATCTGAAAGCCAAAGTTCAAATTCAAGCAGAACATTTTTCGGTATTCTTAAAGGCTGAGATATCCTAAAATCAACACAGCGTATTATGTCACAACTTACAAGTTCAGCTAAATGTGAACATCTGCAGGTACCAGCAAAGTAAATTTCAAAAGAACCACATAAGCTGTTTTAGGAAGATTTTATGACTTCCGATTAAAATTAAAAGTGGTAGCTTACATTTTACTATGATGGGCTGAAGAAAATACACGAAAAAGCAGGATCTTGCAGCCTTGTAAGAGACACGTCATCGCATAATGGATTTTTGCTAGCAAGGTGCTGCACATAAAGCAGGGACATTGACTATCATGTAACTAAATGTGCCTCTGAATTTATCCCTCAAGGTAACGTAGCTTCAAAATACAGTCAGTGATGTGCATGTGCAAAGATATGCATATTTTCACATACTTAGATAAATAAACGTTGAAGGCAAATAGCTGTCACGTTTGCTGATTTTTTTTAGTATTTTTGTTCAGTGTCTCTACAGTTTGTTGTTTTGCTCTTCATGTTAGACTTAACCAAGTTTATGGGCATATAAATATCAAAACAGAGTAAACTAAAAGAAAACTGATATCATGTTATGTAAATTTTGCGTTTTATCTTGCTGCATTAACAAATCGTTATTTTTTAAAATATGTAATTGTATGGTTGGACTGAGACTCTGAATTTCCGTCTTCGAATCGGTATGCTATCTTTTCTTCTTGAAGTGAAACTTTATTCCAAATGTCTTTAATCTAGACTGATATATCGATGCAGCTAGTCATACAGCTATACTGAATGGAAATCGCATTGTGTCATCCTAATAAATGATGGCAGTATTGTCAAACTAATCAACCATCAAAACTCTAAATGATACTGGCCTGAAATCATTATCAGTTATTATGTGTTAGTCTTCGAAGAGCTTGAATTACTTAAGATATAATACAGTGTTGATTAAAAGGGAATCGTGTGTGGATCGGTGCCATCCACAACATATCGCCATATCCATGCCATTTGCATCATAGTGCTATATCTACCCTTCCATCAATCTGTCTAATAAAAGGCCACTTTGATGGTTCTTCTAACAGCCTAAATACAACGCAAATGCAACACCTAATTAGAAATTTCGTTATAAACTCAAACCCTTGATACTTTGAAGAATAAATATATTGCAGCGCATCTGCCTTTACAACTGGTTTTTAAAATATGGCATGTTTTATTAACAGAAACTCTTGTGCTGGGTACACGACCGCATAAAACTGCACATCCGAACAGAGATATCTACATGTTGTATTCATGAATGTCAAAGTTCCCTGTTAAGTTGTCTTCATTATACGGAATTTAGCAAATTATCAGAAGACAACTTGTCGTTTGCCGAGTAAAGCCAATAAGATCCAACGCACAGTGGGCTTTCGGGTCCAAAACAAACATTTTTATAAAGATGTTTTTAAAAGATTTTCCAGTTTTGTTTTAGGGTAAGATATAGTATGTGCTATTCCTAATTTCCTCTTTTGGTTTCTTTCAGAATCTTTTTCTGAACAAAAATAGGGGCAGAGAGGAAAATACAATTTCTGTTCTCATCCCAGGCTAGGGTCTCTCGCAAATTTCCTTTTCGGGCTTTCATTTTCAGTTTTTTGTTATTTTCTGTGTTTTTGTTTGGTGTTTTTGAGCTGACAAGATCAAATTGCTTATAATAAAACATCAAAACATGAATGTTTTCATACATCAGTAATTTGACGAGCAGGAAGATTACGATGAGAAGTTTGTACATGTGCACGAAAGGGTAGTTGTAGATTTAAATATTCTACCGCGAGTGGCGCACTATAACTCTCGCTTTTACCGCGACTGTAACCAGATTGACGCGTGCGGGGAAGAGAGAAAAACACCAAAGTTTCCTTTTCTCAATGATCAACCACGCCCTCATAACAGGTAGAGTAATACAGGCTTCATCGATTTATGGACAGGCATTCGACTCAATGCAAGCACACCGTCACTAGTGCAACCTTACTTGTTGCACCGGGTTGTTGCATCAGTTACGGTGTGCTTGCAGTGAGTTGATTGTCTGTGGATTTATGGAGCGTTCAGATATTAAACTTATGACCGACTGTGGGTTAGCAAAAATAGGAAGACTGTAAGGGGGTCATCATTTTCATACAGCATATAGGCCCGGTGGTGACACTCTTAGAGAGCATGGGCATCTATGCTCGTTCCACAAAATTTCAAGATACTTCTAATCTGGGATTTTTCAATAAAAAGACCCCCTTATTTTGAGCAATATGGGAGAAAATACGACCAAAACATACCCCCTCAACTTACAAAATCCAGGCGAGGGATATAAGTTTAGAGTCAAGTCAATGCTGATCGAATTATGATATTGATTTCACATATATTAACATCAGAGTCTGAAAGAAACTTAACTTTGGAACAGGAGTGTCAAACTCATAAAATTCATTAGATTTCGAATCACAGTTTTAAATTAGATAAAGCATAGGGACGCACAATGAAACTTTTGGTGAAGTTTGAGTGTCTGGTAGGTATTTCCTGGGATATTTCAAACCTTTCTTAGGCCAGGTTTTTGGAAAAGTACCCCTTTTTTCTCGATTTCACGGACCCGTGATAGGGAATAAAAAACACTCCCTTCTCTGTGATTTTGGAAACACGCATGGATATACCCATTTCTCCCGACAGTGACGCCACCGGGCATATAGGGGAGGTCACTTTACTTTCAAAAATGTCCACCCTGTCAAAAATCCTTGTTTCATTGTACAAAACATACCAGGAAATAAAGGTGATTCTGTCTATGTTTTCATTCTTTGAAGTAAGTACATTATGCTCTCTATACAAGTAAATGTATTTCCTGTCTTAGGGGCAAACCATTTGATTTCGGGGGTTGGAGGAAACGGTATGGCATCAATTTTTCCGCATCACTGTGGCAGCGATTTTTTTTCTATTTTCTGTCATTAGGCCTACTGGATTAACTGGATAAATTTTTCCTTCTCCTTCTTCACCTGCAGACAATATTTTTCCCAAAATTATCCAGCCTCCCCCGAAATCAAATGGTTCTCCCATTATTGACTTCCTATTTATGAGTCTATTGGCTTGTCCTACAAAAACTTTTAGATCTAACAGCATAGAGAGTGTGAGCAGCATCTTGTAAGGCGTCAGCCAATTTTTTTAGGTAGGCTGCACCCCCCCCCCCCCCCCCCCCCCACTCGACTATAATAACTCCGGGTAATAACTCAACGCTCCCTTTTATGCATGTAGCACAAACCATGTCAAGGGAAGCCCAGGACGGAAAGGCTAGTCGTTACCGGTTGCCAGTATTTAAAATCACAAAAAAGGCGCTGGTAGTGACCAAAAATGTTTCGAGAATCAGAGAATACACAGGAAGGAGGACGTGAACCCGGAAGTGATTCATATGACCCGAAAAATCAGCTTCCCTCACACTGTCACAGCACAAGATGGCTAACATGCAGGATGCTACGAGTCGTCAGCTCGGCTACGAGCAGACACTGGTAAGTGCAGTTTCTCCCAGTAATTAACAAAATAACGAAGGGAACTCGTAAACAATGGTGGTCCACTGTAAAATACACGACTTTCATCGCTTTTGTCAGTCAAAATATATAATTCTTTGGTGTTCGTTCAGTACTTCCGCACTCGAGCGCTGCACGACACGACGAAGCACCAACAACAACAGGCAACAACAACACAGAAATGCCATCCATTCTTCAGCAGTTCGCGACGTTCCCGGGCCCTGCAATCTCTTCTGTGGACATGTTTGTATGATTCCTACACGAAAGCTATGTAAACGGTATAGGAAGGTTATGGCAAGTGGTTCAGGGAACGCTCTTCATAAGAAGCTTGCATTTGAGATTGTGGTATAACAATAAACAAACTAACGTTGAAGAGATTTCGACGTTCAGTTCTGTGGATCCGTAAGGCCCAAAGCAAAACAGGCAACCAAATCGACCTGCATGTCAACACTGCTGTCATGTAAGTTATGATTCTGGTCGATAAACACCTCGGGGCAATTCTCTGCCATATCAACGTGTCGTAACTCATTCTCAGGTTGTACTAGTGTCTCCAAGGTTCGAAATAACGAGCACTTTGCGTTTCCCAGAAACAAAGCTGCAACCCACAGATCCTGGAGCTATATACCTCCGTGCACAGATGTAGAGCAGTAATCGCTTTTTGTATTTTTATGGAAATCTAATTAAACAAAAAGAGCAATAACGATATAAAAATTTACCATTCCACTATATGCTGTGACTTTACAAAAGATAATTGCCTTAACAGGAGCAAAAAATAATTATTCAAAAAAAATTCATATTCAAATTGGGTTAAAAAAGAAAGAAGTGGACATGTTGAAATGATTCATACGCCAAAATAGGACAAAAAGATGAATGTGTTGTTAAAATGATGTTAAATAATGTAAATACCGGTACATTGTAGGGTAACTAAGGTCACTAGAAATTATTTTTGTTCTTATTACCACAGTTACAGTAGAGTGACTGTGGTAATACCAAACCTTGCAGTCTTTCTCTTCCATTACCTTATTGCTGTACTGTTATTTTAAAACAAATCTTAAAATGAGCAGTAATTTGGGGATAAATACTGACACCCACGTCATCAGTCCAATCAATTCAGTATATGATAACCTACAATGTACAGATGTATTCCTTTTCCAATCTTAAGGTTGATTATGCCTCAGGGACAGAAATTTGAACTCTCAGACTTTCACAGTACATTTTTTGTCTACCACTTGTTTGGGCTTATTTTAAAGTCTTTCAATTTCAAGGCATGTTCTACCATAATATTTGTTGGATGCATCTTCATCATAGCATAGGTGACACCTGGTGTACTTTTTTTCCAAAAACACTCTACATTTTCTAAAAATACGATTAGTGACATCTGGTGGGATCAAAAAATGATTTGGCATTAATCACAAAAAAGTGCCATTTAAAAACTCATTGAAATGGTTCGTGCATTTTTTGGGGGTTTAAGATCTAAAAACAACATTACTTGTCATGAAGTCCAAACTAATGATATGCAAGACCAAAGTATGATGCCAGACTTAGTCTATACATGCATTACATATTGATCTGATTTTATCAAAGATATATACGGTGATTAAAACCGTATAGTCTGAATTTTGCAGATCAAAGATACATATACAGTGATTAAAACCATAGTCTGAATTTTGCAGATCAAAGATACATACACAGTGATTAAAACCACAGTCTGAATTTTGCAGATCAAAGATACATATACAGTGATTAAAACAATAGTCTGAAATTTGCAGATCAAAGATACATATACAGTGATTAAAACCACAGTCTGAATTTTGCAGATCAACGATACATACACAGTGATTAAAACCATAATCTGAATTTTGCAGATCAAAGATACACAGGGTTTTACATCACTTTTTACTTTTGAGAGTCCCTGGGACCCCTGGTGTTAGAAAATGGGAGTCCTACATCAAAATATGGGGGTCCCAATTTATTTCAAAA